>JADRCD010194996.1:67769-72140 GCA_019843815.1 Montemys delectorum | reverse complement strand
GAGAGAGAGAGAGAGAGAGAGAGAGAGAGAGAGAGAGGTGTTTAAAAGCAGTTTTTCATGACATCAAGACTGGCTTGAATTTAACTTCTGTGTGCCTCAGTAGTGCCTCCTCGCATATTATCTATACCACCCCCCCAGAGGAACAAAGCTCACGCATTTAAATTGCTGATCAAGGGCAGATTAGCGAGACCAAAGTGGAGAGTGTTTGTATAGGAAGTTAACAGGCATCCTAAAGTTCAATGATCTATTATCCTTGCCTGTGTCCTGAAAACACTCATTGATCTTCAAAATGAAATGAGATTTGGAACAATAATGGGAGATGGCGGTCACCACAATGGCATGTGAAAGGTGCTGTTTAAAATACGAAAAACCAGTTTCGCAACTTTACACCCAGCACCCCCCCTCCCCTCTCGCCACCTTGCTTCCCCTCCCACCACCTCCATCTCCCCCTCGGCCTTTCCCTTCCTCCTCTTCCCCCTCTCTCCCCCCAGCCCTGGCCTTGCCGAAACCCCGAACTATTTGCAACTTGTGAATTGCAGCCTCACTTCCCTAGGCAGAGCTCGGGAGGGAACGTGGCTGCGGCGGGGCGGCCACCTCCAGCGGCCCGCTGCTGGCTCGCGGGGCTCGGCGGGGGCTGGGGAGGGGCCAGGCGCGGCGGTGGGTGGGTTTGACCCTCATTTGCTGGAGGCGGGCGGCAGCGGGAGGAGCGGGCGGAGGCGGGCGCTGGGAGGAGGGGGAGGAGGAGGAGGAGGCGCCGCGAGGGGTGGAGCGCTCCACTGAGCCTAGCTCTCGGAGTTTTGACAGTCCCCGAGCTGAAATTGTCAGCGGCGAGCGCTTTGGAAAGTTGAGAGCAGCTCGTGGCCCCAGAACAAAGCTTGAGAAAAGTAAACAGGCGGCTGCTGCCGGCGAGCCTCCCTCCTTCCCTTCCCTCCGATCGGCCTCCTTCCCGCCCTGGCCCTGCTGCTGCTTCTCCTGCAGCTACTCCGGGGAGGGAGGGAGGGAGGGAGGGAGGGAGGAGGGGAGCGCTCTGGCTTCAGGCGCCCTGCGATCGACTTCTAACTTTTGCATCGCCCGTTTTGTCTTTCTTTCTCCCCAGACCATGGTGAATCCGGGCAGCAGCTCGCAGCCGCCCCCCGTGACGGCCGGCTCCCTCTCCTGGAAGCGCTGCGCAGGCTGCGGGGGCAAGATTGCGGACCGCTTTCTGCTCTATGCCATGGACAGCTACTGGCACAGCCGCTGCCTCAAGTGCTCCTGCTGCCAGGCGCAGCTGGGCGACATCGGCACGTCCTGTTACACCAAGAGCGGCATGATCCTTTGCAGAAATGACTACATTAGGTAAGTCGGCTGCCTTTCAGCCAGATGGGCGAGCCCAGCAGGAGCAAGGCCAGGGGTTACGAGGGGTTTAAGGAAGGAGCAGACAGACATCTGTGGGAGTACATGATAGAATTAAAAAAAAAAAAAAAAGAAAACTCTCTAGTTGGCAGCATTTAAGGGACTCAAGAAAGCATGTGTTAATTTTACAGTATTTGATGCCGAACTATGCTTTAAAAGTGGCCTGGTGGTTAGGTGTACAAGGTTGAGCACCCTCTGGACTAAATTCTAAGTGTAGCCTCAGCTCGGGGTTGAGGTTAAAAGTAAGCGTATCTAAAGTGTTCAGGTGCTTTCTCCGAGCTGGCGGGGACTCATACAGATCTCAGAGACAAAAGGTTTACTTAAAAATAAAAGTGCAGTTAATGAGAAATTATTCATCTCTGGTAATGGCCAATTGTTATATTTACATAAGCACTTTTTTTTAACTTTTTTTGAGCAGAATGCTGTGACTTAGTGCTCCTTGTGAGAAACACTGATTATCCATCAATTTAAAAGACTTGTAATTCTTTTTATAGTAAATAATAATAATATTAATAAAATAAAACCAAGACCTGGTGTTTTTCTTCACAGGCTGGCTGGAAAGGTCTGGCATGCTCACTGTTGGTGTGTGGCTTTTGGTGGAGAATTTGTGTGCTTTCTTTCCCCCCCCCCCCTTTGAAGAATGTTGAGGCTTGGGTTGTTGTTGTTGCCATTTGTAGCACTGCCCTTGATCCCCAAAAGAGAGGATAGGATTATGCTAATCTAGCATCTTAAAGCAATGTATAGGAACAGTCCTGTGTCCTTGCAAGCAAGCGGTCTTTCCCAACAGGCTGCAGGGCAGCTAATGGAAAGAATTCAGGAGGTCAGGTGCCTATAGGATCTTTTCAGGTGAACTCAAGCTACTTAAACTCATTAATTTGAAAGGAGGCATTTGAAGGATTACACATTTAATTTGAGTAAATGGTTTGATAGACTGACGCACATGAATGCTTCTAGGAGGTGTTCTGTTTCAACATCCAGTAATTAAAAAAAAAAAACCCACACACACACACACACACACACACACACACCAATACCACTAGAGGGGGGAAAAAACCTCATGCTTTAAAGAATTTCCTTCTATTTAAATTTTTGTTCCGAACCTTTGTCTGTATAGTGATCAGTTAAAAAATCCAGTTCTGTCTTCAAAGAGCTGGTAAATCAGTGGATGGGATATTTTATTCAAAGTTTAACCCCGATGTGGTTGACGTTATCCGTGGCTGGTGCTGCCCAAGATCCCCATGCAGTTTGGTGCCCAGTATGGGTGTGTTTGCCTCCGGTGGTATTAGAGTAAAATGAGGTTTGGTTATTTGACAATGCAACCTATACCCGCTCTGTGGGTATCTTCAGTCAAGTGAAAGAAACATGGGGGGGAGATGACTTTTATTTTTAAATTAATATGACTGCATTAATTTCACTAAGTGTTCTTTTAGAAGTAAGTGTTGGAAAATCAGCAGGAGTGTGGGTGTAATGCTTTCTGGTTCTCTTTCCAAGCAAGGCTTTGGACAGTATTGTAATTAAGTGGAGACAAAAAAGTGTGCTAAGAAAGGACGGTGGTTTGAAATGGAAAAATTGACCGTGCAGTTAAGACTTGGTGAACAGTGCAGTTGCATCTCTTCAAGTTCTTCAAAGGAAAAAAAAAAAAGCCTATCTTCACTTCTGATTACCACTAATTAACAGGAGATGGGACCACTTGGATTCCCATGGGACAAGTTTAGGCAAGTGGCTTCCTGAGAATGAAGTCCATTTCTTTCCTTATTCTTGGGGGGGGGGCAAATAAATAAATGTTCTTCTGGTGTTTTCTTGGGGTCTGATAGAGGATGTACACACAGCTCTAACCCTTAGATAATCTTGGAGTCTTGCTTCTTTTTGCCCCTTAACTTCTGGACTGGAATTAGCCTTGCTCTAGAACTAGATGCTACTCTGAGAAACTTTTGTCTGCCCAAGAGAGACAAATTCTAGTTCAGTGCCAAATGGGTCATGGATAGCCTCACACTGTGATCAGGGCCAGCCAAGCCCAGCTTCCTGTCCAGCCCCACAGATACCTGAAGTCATGCTGTTCTCCTTGACACTTACGGAACCCAAAGTGTGGGATAATGAAGAGTGTGCTGGCAGTCTTTTTCTTCCCACATACCCCCCCCCCCCCAGTGCCCCCAAATCCACTTGTTGGGGAGCTTTTAGTTCTTCAAAGCCTGAGGATTAAGACTGAAAGGATATGAGTAACCCCTTTGCAGGTCATCAGGTGGACAGGACCCCTTTGCCTAGATGGGACCACCCGCCAATTATATTAAGGGGTTTTTACCCTGTCTGACTTTGAGGGTTTTTGTTTTGTTGCTGTTCTTTAAACAACCAAAATCTGGCTAAAAAGCTGTGGGGGAAGGAGAGGGTGGTGTTTCCCCCTCATTCCCTACTCCCATTCCCTCCCCCTTTCCGTGGCCAAGTGTCGATTGGGCAGAGCTGGGCTTCTGCCTCCTCTCCTCCCAAGATTTCAGATAAAGCCGAGGCCTTGCTGCAGCGAATCTGCACAATTAAAAGCTTTAATTAGTGGCTCCTCCATTTTCTTAGTTCTGATGGGCTTTATCTAATGAGATCTGGTCTCTGGCTTAGATCTACTCCGAATGACGTGTCCGCAATGAATGAGAGCTTCGTCGCAAACAAAACATTTAATTAACAAAATTGGCCTCTAAGAGAGGGAGGGAAAGGCTGGAAGCGGGGTGTAGAGAGGAGGGGGAGGGTAGATCTTAAAGGGACCCACGTCTGCCTGACCCCTCCACCTCCCCGAAGTCGGGGAACCTTACTGCTGCCCCCTCCCTTCCGCGGCTCCGGACCCCTCGGCTCCACCCAAGAGCCATCGAGTAGCTTTGCAAACTCTGGTTCTTTTCCCCCCAACACGATTTTCTCTACCCCTACTTCGGGCCCGGTGACTGGCGCGGGAAGTGCGGTCAGAGGAGGAAGTTCGGACGCCATCGGGTGGGGCTCCGG
>JADRCD010194996.1:25269-62769 GCA_019843815.1 Montemys delectorum | reverse complement strand
GTGTATCCCCGGCTCTGCCCATGTTGAACGTCGGGATTCCCCATGCAAAGGCGCATAATGCTTCACCACAAACCAAAGCTTCCCTTCAACTGTTGTTGCTTCTGTTTGTGAGCTTTGCAACGCGAAGAGTAATGTTGTATTAGGAGGCTGTGGAAGGAAAGTTAGAATATTAATGTTGGGACGCAAGAGGAAACTTTTCTGTTGTGAAGGGATGATTTCTACATCTGTGGGAGCAATCTGGAGGCCTTTCTTCAAGATCCAGTATAAGGCATGGTGGCTCCAAAAAGAGACATTTTACAAAAAAAACTCATCGGTAGTTGCGTACAATTTGAATAAGTTACGGCTCCTGAAACAAAGTTCTTGTTCTTGCTAACCGCTCTGTGCCACTAACGGCCCCATTAAAGGTGATGGATCTTGAATTCTTGATCCACAACTTGAAAGTTCTTGGGCCTGCGTTAGAAATGAGAAAATTATACAAGTATACAAATCATATCGTATTAGGAGGCACTTTAGAAGGAAAATTGGTGTTCAACAGTTGTCCAGAAGCCCCAGCCCTGGATAGTTTCAGATCTATTTTAATCTCCTTAATAAGTCCTATAGCTATGCAAGTGAGTGCATTTTGATAACTGCTGTGCCTAATTTGTAACAATTACTGTCAACCTTCAGTTAAGAGACTGTTCATTCCACCCTGGCCCAGAAAAGAGTGAAATGTACGACTCATGTGCGTAATTTTACTCACATCATATTTCATACTGATTATGTATTGATGACATTGATTCATTTACTCTTTACTGCGCCACTTGCATGGATATTAAATCTTATTGACCACAGATGAATTTTAATTTCAGATTGGTGATAGATTTTTCCATCAGCTCTGATAGTGTGTTTGACTTTTTCATCATTAACCCAGGCAATCACACAGCACTGAGTTATTGCATTGAAACAAAAAGTGCACACTTCACTTGCTAATTCCTTATGGATTTGCAGTAGGAACTCCATTCATGTCTATTGTAAAGATCGTGTGTGTGTGTGTGTGTGTGTGTGTGTATGTGTATGTGTGTGTGTGTATGTGTGTGCGCACACACACACACACACACACACACACACACACACACGGAGGGAGGCATTTATCTGCGTATAGAGATTTAGCAAGCTTCCGCAGTCTAGCAGAAAAGCATTAGGCTTTTCTGTCTTCTGTGGGGCATTGTCTTGCTGAGGAGGGAAGGATACATGCTTAGACAACTTTCCTGTCGAAATCACGCTGCTGTGTTAGTGTTCATATTTGCCCTTCTCCCTAGCTTAGGTTTATGGGGTAGTTTGAAATGTTTTCTTTATTTGGTAAGTGTTAATTACATGAGATTGTACAGTTTTATTTAATTTACTAATAGGGGAGGAATACAGACTAACCATTTAAGAATCAGAGTGTTAGGGTTTTTTTTTTTTTTTTTTTAATTGCAAATTAGCCAGTTACCTCATGAGAGAGATGTGGGGAGGGTTCTTTAAGGACTGCCAGCACCCAGAAGGACTTTACAGGTTTTTATAATTTGAATTTTAATGAAGTTAGTCTATAGGATGGAGTTGAGAGAGCGGTGAATGGGTAACGTAAATATTTGGAGATACGCATTTTGAACGAGAGGCAAGACCATCTCTAATTACAGAAGGGCTACACATAAGATGGTGAGTTCCACTCCCCACCTCCATTAATGTAAAAGCTTAACACATTTCCAAAGTGTGTCTTAACTTGCTAGGCTGCTGGTTTTATGCTATTTCCTGACTTAGTCACACACACACACACACACACACACACACGTGCACACACGTGCACACACGTGCACACACGCACACACACACATGCACACACACGTGCACACACATACACACACACACACATGTGCGCGCGCACACACACACACGTGCACACACACGTGCACACACATACACACACGCACACACACATATGCACACACACATGCACACACGTGCACACACGTTCACACACATACACACACACACACACACAGTTACAGCTTATTCTAGCATGGGGAAAACAGAAGGGTAGAGGGAGGAGATGGGTGGGGTGTTAGATGTGACGACTGACCACAGGCAGTGGCCGTGCTAGAACCAGGTGCAGGGGACATTTTAGAACGGTAGCGCCTTATCAAAGGTACTATGATGTCTGTGAGGGGTGTCAGGAGGGGGGGACAGTTGGTTTTGGGTTTGGTTTTTATGCTTATGGACTAGCCTGTGTTGTTCCTTCCATCCAAGGCCTCTGCTTCCCACACCTCGGTCAGGAGTTGTAGGGTATTTCATTATCGGAACGCAAAATAGGGTTCAGGCAATGAAAAAGAGTCTGACAGTGTATATTTTCTTAACGTTGGAAGGTCCCTTCCTCCTAAAACAGAGGGAGACAGGTGGCCTTCAGAAATTAATTGCACATAAAAGGCATAAGGAAATAAAACTTAAGGAACTGATCCTGCCGGGCACTGGTGAGGCGCTGTGTTTTGGGGGTGGTGTTAATTAAGCACATTTCCCTGTTGGCACAAATGTCTCACATTTTTGCCCTGGGTGCTCCGCTCACCATGAGCACAGTCAATTCACAAGGTAGTTTTTGTAAATAAAGGTTCTGGGCAAGCTGACTATGGTCCAGAGAGATATTAATGAGAGGGTAAGAGGGAAGAGTTAATGAAAACACTTCCTAGTGGAGCCTAAACTGCTCTTTTGGAGAATGCTTTAAAATGATTTTCCCCCAAACCCCGTGGCATTTCTTTTCTATGGGAGATGAGATGAGGAGAGATGACAAATAGTTCCATTTCAGTATTTTCTTTTCTCCCGTGCTCTTGAGTTTGGGGGCTGAGAAAAATTGGATATATATTTTGGCCATTTTCCTTCCATTCTCAGAACCAATTACATTTTAGTACATGATGCATAGTAAATATACTTAGCCACCTTCTGTCTTACAAATAATGACTTGATCATCCGTGTGACCCTTCAGAGGCACTTCATTGAATGGGAAGCCTCAGCCCCCATCCTCGGGTCTTTACATTTTTGTTCTCCTGAAATCTGTTTATGGTATTAGGAATGTGGTATTCAGTTACTGTCTGCAGCTTGGCTTTTGTATATTCTGAGGAAAAATAAATTCAAGGGTTTTCAATTGAAATCTCATATTGACTAAAGCCTGGGTCCAGTGGTGTTTGAGGGCCTGTATAGCCTCATGGCTTCCGTCATTCGGAGGAGGCTTGGATAGTCTCCAAACCGTGGTGCTTTCTAACATCAGAAATCAGGACTCAACTTCCCCCCCTTGTAGATAGATTCCTGCCTGCTCTGGATTTTTTTTTTTCTCCCATTCAAAGGTGTAAGGGAACCTTCTAGAATTTTTTGTGCTTAGTGGGAGGAAGATTTAGCGAAGCTTTCTAGGTTACGTATCGCTTCATGGTTTCCCGTGGTTACATAATTGGTGTTGTATACGTCCATCGTAGAGGACATTTGATGCTCATTTATTAAATATGCTTGCTGGCTGCTGGTGCGTCTTCACTCTGGACAGACAAATTACCTTTCTCACACCGGGCTTCCACTCTGGGGAATTGAGCCTCTACCGCTTTAATTAGCTCGGAAGTGGGGTTTGTAGACTCCGGCCTTTGGTAAGTTAGGGGAAGGCTGAACGGAGAACTTCCTGATATGCTCCAAGTGTCATTTAGAGAAACCCCTCAAACCCTGATAGACATTATTCCATGTTGGTAATTGCAAACAGCTTGTGCCTGGCAGCTGTGTGTTGCCATTTGTACCTTCACATGTTGGAGCTAGGTTCTTACCGTGGACCGTACCTTTCAGTCCATCTTGGGTCATTAGCATATCACATGTGCTGATTTCTATGCCTGTAACACATGTATATAACATGTGACAAAGGTAGGAGACTGAAAAAAATTATTATATATTTGCGTATAGAATTTGTTACACACATGCCCTAGAGAAAGAAGCCAACATGGATGAAGGGTTGCCATGTGAAGACAGCAGAATAGCACCGTCTCATTCATACTGCATGATGTCTTGGGCTCTGTTATCCCTACCTTTAAAAGAAGAACTGAGGCGAAGGCTAGGTTAAGTCACAGGTCATACGATGGAGCCCATGCAATCCTTACATAGGGACCTTACTCTGAATGGCTGTGATTTCTATTTATTTATTTAATTTTAATTCCAAGATGCCCCTATGAGGCGGGGCCTTCTTTTTGGAGAGAAATTGGCCTTACCAGAGTTTAAGGATGGTTCAGACGTCTACACCAGAACCTTCCAGAGTCCATTTGCCATCTCATTTGGCCCCTAGTAAGACATGTCCTGCTTCGGAGTAGGGTGCACACAGAGAGGCCCCATCGAGAGGCCCCATCGAGTCACAGTTGGAGAGTAATCTAATAAGAGAAGATTAGTGAACGTAGAGAGGACAAAAGCTGTCGGGTTTGGGCTTAGTGCCTCTCAAGTGTAGCATGTTAGCTAAGATGCCCGTTTTTCTGTCTTGCAGGTCTGCTGAGAGGCCAGAGTAATGCAGAATGCGTGCCTTCATCTCAGACTCGCTCATCCCAGGTGGATCCCATGTGTCTGCAGTAGACCAGTCACCTTTGTAGCCAGCACCATGCCATCGCGCCCCCTTTAGTCTTGAGTACCCTTCCTGCATTTATTGGTGTATTAAAATGACTGAATATGAACATTAAGGACTCTATGAACCTGGGCTAATGGGAGACGGTAGCGAGAATGAAAAAAGATCCACCGAAGGACATCTAGGGGGGAGGGTGCTTGGGGGGAGGGAAATGACTAATGAAGCTAATTAAAAGAAGCATCACGAATCTGCTTTCTACCCTCATTAACAATTAGCAGGGCACCACCGGCCAGAGTGTGTGCCCTGTTTTACTTTAACAACATTCTGTTTGCTCTTTGTATATTTAAGTGTTGTAATGAAATGTGTTTCAATCAACCTGAACATGAGTTAAAAGGAAAGAGATGTGGCTTTTGTGATAATTCTATCACAAACACTTTTATTGTATCTCTGTAAAATACAATGTATGTATGCATGTGAGTGTTCTTGTCCTGATGTTGCTCTGCCCATGACAAAGGTTAAAAAAAAAGAAAAAAAAAGAAAAGAAAAGAAGAAGAAAAATGAGGCTCGTAGCCGCTACTATGTAGAAATCCCCCCTACTTCTAATTTGCTGAATGAAGAAAAAAAAATCTTTTATTTGTGATATTTTCAGAGACATTTGCTCTAGTATGGTGTATTTAAATAATAAAAACTTAAAAGAAAAAATATTCAACAGAGTTTGGGTTTAAACGCTGCTTCTTGTGTATTCTGAAAGGATTCATGGTGTTCTTGTTGTTGTCTATAGCAAACATTTAAATTTGGGCTGAGAGGAATGGGCTTTCTATGTGTAGTTAGCTCCAGGCTAAGAAAGTAGTCATCAGATCATTTACTTCTGCCACCGGAAGCGAAGACTACCATGTCAACAGCACTTTGCATCAGTCTTTGGAATGTACGCATGGGTACTTGTTGGATGGTTCAGGAGGGAAACCTTGGGCTTTGATCACAGGCACACTGAGAACCACAGCACAACCTCATATCAGGTTCGGAGCCTTTGAAGGGTCTAGCATTTCTAGAGCATCTTGTGTGGATCTGAACTCCCGTTAGTTTAGGGGCTCCAGAACTCCGGTCATGGTGGTCTTGGGTTGGCAAAGCAGCCCTTGCCTGGTGAGCTGGCATTCTTGATCGGCTGTAACCTTCTTTCTTTGGATCTTCTTCACTGACGTGTCTTTTTCCTTGTGTTTACCAGGGGAGGATTCGGGTCTCCTTCAGTCTTGAGGTAGTTGCTGGCTCCTAGTTGCTAATCTTAGAGTCTTCGCCACAGCACCAGCTGTAGCCGCAGAGGTTCCTATGGAAGGTGTGGAGGCTCATGCTTTAGTAGCTGCCCTGTGGGAGCCAAATGGACCTGGATGCTAGGGTGGCACTCTGGCCAGTTACGTGAGGGTAAACTTCAGCTCTCTCCCCTCACAGGCTGCTGACTCCGAGGGCGCTTTGTCTGCCGCTGCTTTCTAAAAATGGCGTTTCATTTTGTTACAAAGCTCCCGATGAAGACCCTGTCAGAGAACAGAAACGGATACCGACCGAGCCTGCACTGCTAACTTTCTGCTTCTAAAGATCCCAAGCCAGGAGGAAAAGCTAGTTGTTGAAACCGTAGACCTCCAGGAGGATGTGGAGGCAGAATATTAAAGGGAACCATTTTACCTGTGCTTTATACAAAGAAAATACAAGGAGAATAACACAAGATAAAGAAATACATGTATACACAACATCTGAGATGGGCCCCTGGAGAATTTCTCTAGACCCGTTCTGATTTTAACCACCTTTCACCCCATGAAAGAATTTGGTCTATTGCAGGAAAGGAGGGGGTTGTTGTTCAGAGGAGTGCAGACATCTATGTTTTTAGCAGAAGCACTCATGTCGCAGGCATGCAGTGTAGACATTCAAAGGCCGTGCCTAATAACTTTCAGTAATACAGTAAGGCATTCAGTGATGGGGAGGTCAAAGGTCGTCGCCGCCTTTTAAATGAACTATTATATGGCTGGCCCCTCAAGCACTGTGGCATATTTCCTAACGAGCTTCTAAAAGCATTTCTTAAGTTGCAGACCTATAAGATTACAAATGTCACTCATGTTAGTATAATCCACATGCAAGTGATGAAGCCTTCTCTTTGATGTGCTAAACTGGAGAAGGACTAATGGAGCTATGAATATACAATAGAACATATTTAAGTAGTAGTCTTGCTTTAGGTAAAACACTTTCTTGAAACCAGAGGCATTTCAAACAATAAAACTCAGCTTTAATGGGGATGCTCGATGCGGATAGACAGCTACTAAAACCACTCTGGTTTATTCTGATGCGAGCAGTGATTGTGTGTGGGTCCTCCCCCAGCCACAGTGAATGTTCCTTTGGAGGGAAGAGAAATCCTGTGCTTACCTACCTTTCATCCATTGCATTTGTGACGTGGGTGTGTATTCTTCTGAAAGGACTTACTATGAACCACGTCACACAGCAAGATAGGCCCTAGTCCTTAGAAGTAAGCACAATTAAAATAAAATCGAGCATTAGTGAGCCTCGCTAAACTCCTGAGAAAAATTATGTTTATGGTACATATAAATGTCTCAATCATGCAAATTGTCACTCTTGCTAATGAAACAATTTTGTGAGAAGATTGTCCTCTAAAGGGGTTTAATGTCAGGTTTTGTTTGGGTTTTTTTGTTTGTTTGTTTTTTTGTTTTTTTTTTAACCTGTCTATCTGACTAGCCTTACAAATCCAGCAAAGCTTGGGAGCCCGAAGACATTCCAAACCAAATCATTCCCCACAAGAAACTATTTCCAGCTCTTCCTGATTTATTAGGAAGAGTTTAATGCGGACCGTTGTATCTTATAAACCACAAAGCGAGGAAACTGTCACATGGAAATGAAGCCCGTGAAATTGCCAGCCTCTTAATATTAACTATATTTAAATTCTTTCTGTTGCCCTTATTCACACTGATATTTGAAACAACTAATCATCTAAAATGAAGCTCTTAAATTAAATGCTTTTAAATGTCAATATAGTAAGATTCTAGTGCACAGTCCTGGTTACATAAAATATTTCTTAGGGTCAATAAATTATGGAACAAACAGAGAATTCAAGAGCTATCTATCAAGGGCAGAGTGAAGACTCTCCATATTGCTTAAATAATTGCCCTGAATTAAGAAGTGGTTGCCCAAAGAGACTTTCCTGGGGCTGGGGTGTTATTCCCATCCTGGGTGCCCACTGCCCTACCCTCTCTTTGGAAGGCTTTTGCAAACACAGATCATTTACAAGTTAATGTTCATCTTGGTTTTGTTACTGAAGCTCACCTATTGTCAGTCCAGCCAAGTCACAGGAATGCTTACTGCAGTTAAAAAGCAATTTGTTTCCACGAAACTGCAATTAAAGTATTACCAAGCAGCCATTTTAGATTGGCAGTGCTCTGAACATTTGTTAAACAGCCAGCAACTCCCACTTGCAGAGGCTGGAATCTGACAAGCGGGGAAGTATAACACCTTCCCGGAAGACGCTGGCCACCTAGTTAACTGCCGTTCCTAGCCTTCTGCTCCAGTCATACGCATACAGAGAGCAACAAGTCAGGGCCAATTTTGGAGGGTGAATTTGGAACTCGCCTCAAGCGAATACGATTTTCAGTTGTACAGAGAGGGCCTGCTTATGTGGATAGATGTGTAGATGTGCGTATGCATCCTAGTGGGAATGGTTTCAAGTCTGGATTGATTCTGCTGAGAATGGACGGCAACCCAGAGGTCTCGAGCCAGTAACGCACTACAGGTCCGGACATGTTACAGCTGTGTGAACAGTGCCATTCGCTCTTCTAAACCACAATAATAAAGCATAGGATGGAAATCAATTGATTCTGTTATAAGTTCTTTGAATGACCCTGGAAAGTTGTCTAATGTCTCTGTCAGAATGGACAAACCAACAAAGTTCCCACTTTCCCAATTTCTCCTCAGAAACTGATGGGGGTCTTTAGTGGCAACAGCGGCACAAACTATCCTGCCTTGTGGGGGAGAAGGAGAGAGGGTCCACAGGTTTTCTTGCCCATCTGTAAAGCTGGGGCTTGACAAGGGCAGAAAGGTTTCGGGGAAGATGTGAGACATTGGCATAAGAGCCTTAGAGAGGGCGTATTTCACAAGTTGTGTTTAAAGGTGGAGTTAGTGCTGAATTTTAACCAGGTTAAGGATAATCATTAGCTAGTCCAAGCAGGTGTCTCACCTTCCTTCAGGCCAGAAAGATCTCCCTTACCTGGAAGAGAAAGTTTATGACTTCAACTTTCAAAAAAACTCATTTCCTCCATATATAATTTGGAGTTTTCCTCTTTGATAAAACACTAAAGATGTTCTTCCTAAATTAATTGTTCACTTTGAGTGACTTGTCTGTTTTAGAAACCGTAAAGCAAAAGAATCTCAGGACCAACTGAATTTCCAAAATGAAGATTAATTATGGAAGCTGGAAAGGAAATTGATCTCCGTAGTGGTTTGCCCTCTTCTTTAGAACTTTGCTGGAGATGGGTGTGTCAAAATTTGAACATTCCTTTAAGGCTTCTGATTCAATTTCTTTCGTCAAACTAACAGTTGCCATAAACCTTGCGTGCCTCACTATAATACTCTCTGTAAGGATTCCCTCTCGCTGCTGCCTAGAGCGCAGTAAGTCCATTCAAACATTTACAGTAAACCAGTATGCATGCAGTCTCATCCGCCTGTACGGGAGTCCTCAGATTTACCACTGCCAGTTTTATGTGACAGGTAGGCTTGGTGGCTTTGTAGGCTGGGTAAGACAGGGTTTTTGCTCTTTAGCCCAGGCTGGCCCCAGACTCATAGGGCTTCTCCTGCCTTAGCCTCTGCCCTACTGGGATTCCAGGTGTGTGACACCATGCATCATGCCTGGTTTGCATTACTCAGTTTTATAGATGAGTAATTTGAGGTTCCAAGAGGTCACTGAATAAGCATGCAAAGTAAGGGAGTGCTCACTGGGAGGCTGAGAGGTCAGAGTGTGTAAACATCCTCTGTAATCGGTGTTCTTAGAGCACTTCTTAGATATGAAATTAATATTACAAATCCATAATGAACAGAATGTCACACTTTCTTTAAGTGCAGGATCAGGTGCTGGAGAGATGGCTCAGTGATTAAGACCACTTCCTGCTCTTACAGAGGACCTGAGTTCTGTTGCCCAAATCCACGCTGGGCAGCTCACAGTCCTTGGCAACTCCCGCTCCCCTTCAGTCTTCTGGCCTCTGCTGGAAACCCAAGGCATATGCATATACAGACACACAAACACTCAGACACACCACAGAGACACACACACATGCACACACACACACACACACACACACACACACACACACACAGTTTAAAAATATATAAGGTGGGCTGGAGAGGTGGCTCAGCAGTTAAGATCACTGACTGCTCTTCTGGAGGTCCTGAGTTCAAATCCCAGCAACCACATGGTGGCTCACAACCATCTGTAATGAGACCTGATGCCCTCTTCTGGGGTGTCTGAAGACAGCTACAGTGTACTCATATAAATAAAAATAAATAAATCTTTAAAATAATACATAAAAGTTAGGTACAGAACGGATCCATGTACTCTTTCTACTTCCTGCCCCCCCCCTCATCGTGGTGTCCCCTTTTCTGTCTAAATTCTGGGCCTACATTGTCAGTTTCTAACAGCAATACACTTCATCCCATGGCCTATAACTAGTTTCTTTTTCCCTTAAAATACTAAAATATCATGTTTTATCTTTCACCAACTTGAAATATTAACTGATGTAGATTGCCTGCATATTTTAGCTTTGCTCTAAAAGAAATATCTTTTTGAGAATTAAGAAATCTCAACCACCTTACCATGAATGATTAAGCATAAATCCATAATGGCTCTGACCACAGATTGTTGCTGAGAAAAAGAACAAGGCTTTAGGAATCACATTAGTTTAGACAGCAAGACAGATAAATATATTCTGTACAAACTAATAGAGGATGTTTTAAAAATCTTCAGCTGAACTATGTAGCTCAAGCTGTGTAAAAGGCAGTCAGTTATCTATTTCTTGTGTGTGTGTGTGTGTGTGTGTGTGTGTGTGTGTGTGTACATGAGCTCACCTGTGCCTTCCCTCACTCAGGTATGGATGAAGAAGCCAAAAGTCACCACTTGGTGTCTTAATAGATTCTCCGCAGTATTTAGTTATCTGAGACAGGTTCTCACAGTGTAGCCCTGGCTGGCTTGGCACCCACTAAGCAGAGCAGATTGGTCTCAAACTCAGAGACCCACTTGCCTCTACCACCTAAATGCTTAAAGGATTAAAGGTCTGTGCCACCACACCTGGCCTCCTTCACCGTATTTTTGAGACAGCATTTCCAATGAGTCTTTCGCTAGAGTAGATGGACAGCAAGCCCAAGGGGCTCTTTCCTCTTTGCTCCAGAGCTGAGAGATTACAAGTGGGCATCACCACCTTTGGCAGTTGGGATTACAAGTGGGCATCACCATCCTCGGTGGTTTGCTGGCCATCCCAACTCGGGTCTTTATGGTTGTGCAACTTAAAGATGAAAGAGTTTATTTTAGCTTACTGCTCCTGCCCGTCAAAGTGGGACTGGCATAGCCCAGTGGCAAAAGCAGAAGACAGCTTGATAATATTTTCACCCCAACACAGGAAACAGAGAGCAAGAGAACAGGAAACAGGGTGAAGCTAAAATTCTAAATGACCAACTCCGGTGACCTGAGCCCTCCAGCAAAGCCCCATCCTCTAAAGGTTTCATAACTGTCCCAAACAGTAACACCAACTGGGGACCAAATGTTCAAATATGGGAGCCAGCTTCCAAACCATCACAAGGGCTGAGCCATCTCTCTAGCTCAAAGTTGAATTGCTGCAAGTCATTGCAAAGCCAGGTCGGTAGCGGATGTTCATAATCCTAGCACCCTGGAGTCGGGGGCAGGAGGAGCAGGAGAGCAAGACCAATTTTGGCTACATCAAATTCTTGTCTCTAAGTAAATAAATACATTTAAAAGTCATTGTATATTTATATAAAAGACATATACACACAGACAATTTTAAGGAAGAATTTTACTTGTCTTAGCATATGTGAAAAGCATACATATGATGAAAAAAAACCAATATTTGTGTTTGTTGTTTTAAGATAGAGGAGCATTGAAGTATTCAAATGGAACAGATTATACTTTTAATTACATCCAAACAGAATTCTAAGCTGATTTTTAAAAATTTGTTGGCTGTTCTTCCTATTCTCTCATTAATTGCTAGAGTCCAAAAAGATATCAAGATTTGTAAATAAATTACTGTAACACACCATTAGATCCAAGTTGCGTTCATTACAAAGAGTGCAACAGTTAAGGAGAAAGGCAGTCCGTTTTAATAAAACATTCTTTTATGCTGTTGTAGGCCAAGAAAGACTTCTTTTACTTTCAGATATATAATATATTAGGATATATAAGACTCTAGAAATATATATATATATATATATATATATATATATATATATATATATATGGGGCTATGAAGGGTTTGTTGCCAAAGCCCCAGACCCCAATACCCATAATTTTCCTTTCTTTCTTTTTGTACTGTTTCACAACCCAGTGACCCTTTGCAAGCTATCTATTTAATCTTTTATTCTATTATGTACAACATGAGATGAAAGTTAGCCAGTATGTATTTATTTCACCCTGGGGATTAAATTGCCCTTCTCCATGGATACAGATGGTTATGCCCTCCTTAAGTTGGAAAGTTCTAGCAAGCATGCTTAAGTGAATATACTTAGAATGTGGAATATCTGTAGGGAATAGCAAGGCAGTATACGGCTGTTGTTCCGTTGCTTTTATTTAATGTGTGTCTCTCTGTGTGTGTGTGTGTGTGTGTGTGTGTGTGTGTGTGTGTGTGAGAGAGAGAGAGAGAGAGAGAGAGAGAGAGAGCCTGCACATTTTTGTGAGTACCATGTGAACATCTGGTGCTTGCAGAGGTCAGAAGAGGCTATCAGATTTGCTAGACCTGGAGCTACACGGGCAAGTGAGAGACATCGTGTGGGTGCTGGGAACTGAACCAGGGTCCCTGTGAGGGCAGCCGGTGCTCTTACCAACTAAGCCATCTCTGCACCCCACTGTGCAAGTCTGTCACATATTTCTGTGAGTCATATTCATTAAGCAGAAAGTCTGTGGGAAGTGGGCCAGCCCACTGTGGGAAGTGCCCCTCCTGGGTCGAAGGTTCTGGATGGTACCTGCTGTCTGAACAAGCCATGAGGAGCAAGCCAGTGAACAGCGCTGTTCCTACTTTGTCTCCCTCTCACGATGGACTGACTGCAGCCTGAAGCAAACCATTTTATTCCCAAGTTGCTGTTGGTGGTGGTCCTTTTAGGAAAGACAGCTTCTGCAGCGCAGCCTCACAGCCTACAAGCAGCTGCTTAGCAGTGCTCGCTGGCTTTCTTGGGGACAGGGGTGTGCAGAGTTAGATACTTAAAGAATTTGAATATATTCTCTCAAAAATCTCAGTTATGGAGAAATGCCTTTTTTTTCTTTTTCTTTCTTTCTTTCTTTCTTTCTTTCTCTTTTTTTGTTATTTATTTATTTATTTATTTATTTATGTATTTATTTATTTATTATTTATTCCTCTCTCATATAGTACATCCCAATTACGGTCTCCCCTCCCTGATGTGTTAGAATAGTGGCTCTCGTCTGAACGCAGCACACTAGGCCCAAAACAGTTGTACGTGTAAGAGGTTTATTGGGAGAGAGAGATGAGGTGGTGACAGAAAGAGAAAGGGGGAAGAGGAGAGGGAGGGGTATTCCTCTTATTTATATGGATGGTGACATGGTCACAGGTAAGGGTGGGAAGTGAGCCCAGTGGATTCTGGGAATATGCTGGTTGTTGCTTTGGCAACAGGTCTCTGGGGCTCACCCTTGTGACATCACAAGTTTCTGAGGTCCTGATGCCAACACTCTCTCCACTCCTCCTCCTCTCCCTTTCCCCTCATATCCACTGGTTCTCCATGGGAAGTTTCAACTTCTTCTTTCTTTTTTCTTTCTTTCTTTCTTTCTTTCTTTCTTTCTTTCTTTCTTTCTTTCTTTCTTTCTTCCTTCCTTCCTTCCTTTCTCTCTCTCTCTCTCTCTCTCTTTCTTTCTTTTCCTTCCTTCCTTCCTTCCTGCCTCCCTTTCTTTTTTTCTTTCTCTCTCCTTTTTTGTCTTCTCCTTCTTCTTCCTTTTCTCCCCTTTAACTTTATACAAAGAAAATCTATCACAGACATAAGGGAAGTAGAACGATTGGTGACAAAACTGCCAGGTTCTTGGTATAAGGCTGAGGGTCTAGGGTCCAGGGCAGATCAGAGGTGAGCAGACATATTTCTCACAGGTGCCAGACTATGGGCCTCATTTCAATGGCTGTATCTTACTTCTTGTTGTCAACCAAACAAGCCATCCTAGGGACCTATGCATAGGCGCTGTTGGCATGGACAGTAGCACTCAATCTGTGCTCTTGGTGCAGAAAGTCTGGGAGTGGCGGTGACCTTAGGTCTCAGATAATGATACTGGTAGTCTTTGAAAGTGGTGACATGTCTCAGGTGTGCCTGGGCAAGCAGAAACCAGATGGAAACTAACAGAAAGCACACGCTGCAGTTTAGGAAGTGTTTAGACATAGGGTTGCAGCAAGGCATCTCTTTTCGAGTACATTTGAAGGGACAGTCTCCAAGACACGAGTGTGGGCCAAAGAGGTGGGGTTGAAGTTGGGGTTTTGAATTGTAAAGGGCAGGTGGTCCTAAATGGATTTCTGACTCTCAGGTTTTTAGCTAGACCTTCCTTCTTGGGAAGAGATGTAACTGACAAACTTCCAGCCATTTCCTGCTGTAGGCAGTTGTGTTTAGGGCTCTTAAGTAATGAAGCTAGTTTAGTTTATTGTTGATGTTGCTGTTTTTAGGAAGGAGAAAGACTCTGGCTGGCTTTGAAGCTCTAAAAGGCCCTGTAAGATAGATGGACTAAATCGAGGTTGTGGCTTCTGTTTTCTCTCTCTCCCTCACTCTTCCCCTCCCTCCTCCCTCCTTCCATACCTCTCTCTTTCCCTCCCTTTCTCCCTCCCATCCTCCCTCTTCTTTCCCTCTGTCCTTTCCTTTTTTCTTTTTCTTTTTCTTTTTCTTTTTCTTCTTCTTCTTCTTCTTCTTCTTCTTCTTCTTCTTCTTCTTCTTCTTCTTCTTCTTCTTCTTCTTCTTCTTCTTCTTCTTCTTCTTCTTCTTTCTTCTTCTTTCTCCTCCTCCTCCTCCTCCTCCTCCTCCTCCTCCTCCTCCTCCTTCTCCTTCTTCTTCTTGTGTGTGTGTGTCTCTGTGTGTGTGTGTGCATGTATGCGTGTGTGTGTGTGTGTGTGTGTGTGCGTGTGTGTGTGTGTGTAGTCTGATTTCCAAAGGACTCTGTCTCTGGAATCCTCTAGTTTTACATGCAGATGGCAAGCTAATGAACTCATTACTGTGCATTTTATCCAGCTCTGGACACTTTTGTGACATCATATTTCAAAACAAAATGGGGTCAGGGAGTTGGTTGATTGGGCCTGGTAAGAGTTGGGGAATTCTTGAGACACTACTAACCTACTCACTGTCCTATGTGCCTCTGGCCTCCACAGAAGAGCCACCTTGCTGCCCTCATATTCATAAAGACCAAAGAACCTTGTGTCTCCCAAGGTGTATGACCGGGTCCCCTCCTGAGACTAATTCAGGACCTTTTGCTTTGGTTTCCCTTTGCTAGTATGGGTATTTGTAATTATTACACTAGACTCTGCCTCTTTCCCATCTTTCCAGCCAGAGAAGGGGTATACTCACTGTGTGACATGTGAAGATTCATGGCGAATGTGATTGTAGGGGAAGCTCTGCTTCCTCTGGAGAAAGGTTCCCCTCTTCGATCTTTTATCCCAAAGCATGTAATAAAGCACATATTGAACTGCTGTGTGCAATGGGCCCCGAACCAAGTCAGGAAACACTTGGAATCTAATTCTGGTCCTGAAGGGAAGTCAAATGGCAACTCTGATTAAATTTGTCTTTCTAATCAAATATTAGCCATGGGCTAATCATTTAATCCCAGTGCCTTATTTTGCCCATCTGTTAAATAGGAATTTACCAATAACAGCTGTATTTGCCAGTGCATTACATGTAACTTATTAAAGGAAACAGGGCTTTCTAGTCTGAGGATAATACTCTTTGGATTCTGAATATAGACACTAGACGATAAATTCTCTGATTTAAGATGTAGTTATAAGTCCTTGTGTGCACTTTGAAAATGTTTTAACCGTATTGTTGGCATGTCTGCTCCAATGTGTGAGTGTGTCATGTGACAAGAGGTGATGTTTGATCTAGCACAACACTCAAATGATTTATTTGGGGCTTTAAATGTATTATGCAATTTTTTTTTTTAAATTCAAGGTAAATGATGCTTCTGTTAGGCCAATGTTAGGCTAAATTTGTAATTCAGTTAAGTCAGACCAAATGATTGCTAGAAGGTAGTCAGCAAAGGCCTGAACTGTGGACCAGGCATTATTTGTGTGTGTTATTCCAGCAGGCAGCTTTGAAGATCTTACCATTTCCACATTAGCAGTGGGAAAAGCTGGAAGTAGAGGAATTAGTGCTAACCTTAGCGACGTTAAGCAACTAGGCCAAGGTCACACAGCTAGGATGTGTGGGCAGAGGCAGCTCCGAGGCCACAGCCTCATCAAGGTTCCCACCGTGTCCTGCAGAAGAGCACACTGGTGTCCAAGCTTAAGCACAGCACCCACAGGCCAGCGAGATAACTACCTTGCTGCTGTGCACTTAGCACCATGCAGACTCTGAATGCTGGGAATGCTTGGTGGCCGGGAGGAAGCATTGCTCTAACTATTTCACTTTACCCAGGAGAAACAGTTGTATCTTCTTAGTTCTTTTCTTTAAAGGGATCAAACATGTATTTTGTACTGCATGGCTACTGGGGGAAGGAGTCATCTGATAATCAAATAGTTATCAGTGACTGAGCTCAGGATTTCACTGATGGGTTTGCCTTGCTCCAAGCCCATGTGTGAACCACAGTGGTACCATCACAATGGTGAAGTTTAACTCCCATGAGCCTCTGCTGCTTTTATGTGCAGTAAACTGGGGGAAATGTATGACTATTTGGTGCTTTATGTTGTCAGTTTTAGTTGTTTCTTTTTCTTTTCTCCTTCTCCTTCTCCTTCTCCTTCCTTCTCCTTCTCCTTCTCCTTCTCCTTCTCCTTCTCCTTCTCCTTCTCCTCCTTCTTCTTTCTTCTTCCTCTTTCTCCTCTTCTTCCTCCTTCTCCTTTTCCTCTTCCTCTTCTTCCTCCTCCTTTCTTCCCCTCCATCCTTCTCTTCCTTCCCCTTCTTTAGCTTCTCTTCTCTTTTCCTTCCTCTTCCTCCTCCTCCTCTTCCTTCTTCTTACATCATAATTTAGAGATTTAGAAAAGCTCATTAGCACTGTTAAAATAATGTGACCCAAGCTCTGGATTGAGTAGCATAATTTTTCTTTACATTTTCTAAAAACGTCCCCAGTTGTGAGTCATCCTAGTTTATCAAAGGAGCTTCGCTAGGTCTGGAGCTATTTTTTTTTCCTTCATTTTCTGTGAGACAAACCTCTGGCCACAGTGTATTTTAATCTCACTTGACCCACTTCCCTTCGTGTACTGATGAATAAGTACAATCTCTTTTGAGTTTTTGCATGGCTTTTGTATGGAAACAAGATGAAAATCTTGGGCGTTCCTAGAACAGGTCTTTGAGTCTTACTCCAGCTCAAGAGGGAGGCTCAAGAAAACAAGCAGATTCCAGGGGCTAAGGAGATGGCCCAGCTGGCAAACGCTTGCTGAGCACACCTGACCAACTGAGTTTGGAGCACCAGAGCTCATCTAAAAGTCATACAGGGTAGCATGCAAATGTGTGAGACAGAGAACTGGGAAGTGGGAGGCAGAGGCAGGAGAGTCACTAGAACCTGGGAGCCACTCAGCCCAGTATTTGCAGCAGTGAACAATGAGGTAGCCTGTCTGAAGTAGGGTAGGAGGTGTGGGCTAACACCTGAGGTTGTCCCCTGACCTCCACACAGACTTCATGGCGTATGTGAAGGGCACACATGGAAAGAAAAGAGATAAAAAAAGAAAGGAAGATACCTAGATTCCAAGGTAGTGCCCATTGACACATCAGCACAGATGTGGTCTGTAAGCTCTGTACCTGCACAAGATGCTGCCTCCTCTAAGGAGCACCCCCCCCCCCCCCCCCAGATTTCCCAACCACATTCTAGACTTCTCTACAGAATGCCTCCATTGTCCAAACAGAATATTAGTTAGTGGAATTGAAATCTTGTCCCCATTTGTTTCCCCATCCCTGAGGATGTCTAGAAGACTGCCTGGCACTAGAGAATTTTCGTTGAATGACTGAGCAAACAAGTGAACGAAGGAATGAGTGAATGTCCTGGCACCTGCAGGATTATGGGTCTATTGTATGTTGAACCTTGGCTAGCTGCAAGTTTCTAGCCGACGTGAAGGAGGCCTAACAGCCTTCCTTCAGTTGTGTTCATCTTCTCTGGATTACAGCTAGTTCCTTAAAATGATTTTTGCCTCAGTGACCCCTGATGAACCATTCTTCATTCCTAAGAATGTGAGAATCTCCCCATCCTGGGACCTATTCTCTCATCACAGGAAGCATGCCCCACGTTACAGGTCAAAAACCAGCTTTCTAGAAAGCACATACTCGAGGCAGCCAGAGCCTCCCCAAACATATATTTGAACTACTTTTACAATTCATATTATTTTCTCCAAATACTACTCTAGGGGTTATTTTAAATCTTTCCTCCTGAACTGTGCTAAGAATCACTTTCTGTGTGTCTGGAGAGCCAGGCAGGCTGAAAAAAGTCTTTGAGAAAAGCTCTTTTGGTTTCTGTCAAGCGGAGGATGCTGTTTTTCTCATTTTCTTTGTCTTGGGGAGGATCTGGGAAAGGCCACTGTGGTCATCAGGCCCCATGGATTGGGGTGCCAAGATGGTGACTGGGAAGCAGAAGTAAGAAGAAATCAAAAAGAGTTTTCCCAGAGCTGGGGAGATGGCGCAGAGGTTGAAGGACTTGCCATACTGTGGGGACCTGAGTTCCACCCGTAACACCCCTGTGGGAAGCTTCCTATACCATTTTTCTGTAACCCCAATACTGGGAGGAGACTTCAGCAGAGTCCCCGGGGCTTGATGGCCAGCCAGTTTAGCAGAATAGGTAAGTTCCAAGTTCAGTGAGAGACACTGCCTCAAAGAGTAAGGGGGAGAAGTGATGGAGAAACACACTTGACATCGGTCTCTGACTTGCTCATGTATGTGCATCTGTGTGTTCACGCACACGGGTCCACACGCAAAGAAAGAAAATACGAGAGTTTTCCTTTCTTGAGCCGGGCTTTTTAGCATTGAGAAGAGATGGAAACAGGAGAAGGCACACACGATGATGCAGTAAACTCAGTCTGCAGAGCAGTGGCATAAAAACCAAGCCGACTGCTCCTTCCTCCCCCTCCAGAATTCCACAATCTATAAATAAGCATCCCTAACATGGGCCCTCTTAGACCAACTTTCAGCCTGGAGCAAATGTTTTCCAACAGAGTTATGAACCCCCTAAAAATACAGGCCTGTACCACGGACGGTGACAGAGCTGTAAGTCTAGCAGGTACGACTGGGCACCCGGATCTAAGAAGATGAAGATTTCCCCATCTAATACCTAAATCTCCATTAGTAAATTCCACAGCTCAGTAAGTCTGCTTCATTATCTTATTAGGGTAAAAAGAGCAAGCCAGCGCACCCTGACCAAGTCAGCCGGTCCAGAATGCTAATAGATGTAGCACTAAATTATTCTCCGCTTTTAAAGAGTTGTGTTAGTGACATTTTGTTTTTATCAAGGAATGCAATTAGACTTCAGCCTTAATATCTCTGAGGCTGTCACATCCCTGAACTCCGCAGCTCCGCTTGCCAGCCGCTATCAGAAATAACTCTGTCCCTTCAACTTAATGAAAAAGAAGTGCTTGGCTGTAAAGTTGTAGTCATCCTCTATCCAATCATATTGTCTTGAGTAATTAAAATGATTAGCTTAATTAGCTTAATTAACTAAATTTGACTACAGGACATGGCCATATGGTGGAGCAAAACAAAGATGGGAGCTAATTAAAGTTAAAATAATGCAGGTTTTAATTAACTCAACCCCTAGGCATCAACATTTTCAAATTTATCCAAGCTGATAATTAAAAAGTCCTCTTGCCCAAGCAACATTTCTTCTCTGAGCTAATTAAATCTGGAAATGAATTAGCAACACGAAGCTCCAAATATTAATTCCTGCTAGAAGATGACTTCACTTCCTAATGAAATTAATTAGCTGCACTGGACCTTCAATCAGACGCCAAACGTTGTCCATGAACACAGACCTCATGTAATCTACTGCAAGGGCACAAGCCCCGGGGCAAGAATTTACAATAGTAATGAACACTCTTTAACTGGGAGCCTCTCCTAATCTACCAGAGGAACGCGAGGATCCCTTTGTGCCATAGGCTTCCTCTCCTGTTTAAACAAGTTGGTCTCACAGACAGCTAAAAAAGTGGGTTGCGGATAAGATTATCCAGAAAACACACTGCAACCCAGTTGTGGCCAAGTCCATTTTCATCTGGTCCACTGTTAGGGGGTTGGGGGGGGCAGGAAAGAGGGAGAATCGTATTAAAGTTTGGTTATAACAGTGTGAACACCTCAAGAGTTTTACAGTCTGATTGTCCTTAAGCCATCTATATGACCCAGGACAAGTCATGTGACTCCCCCTCGAGCTTCTGAGTTTAGAACCAAGAGGGGTCACCAGCTCCCTTCAGCCCTCTCTGTGACTCATTTCACCAACGCTGGCAGGACTACCTGATCCTGACCCAGGGGAAGATGGCCATTTCTTGCCCACACTCTCCATCCATCCATCCATCCAGAGTATCATTAAAGACGGCTTCCTCTGTCCCACTGCCAGGGAGAGCTGCAATGCTTCTGCTCCGTGCTCCAGGCGGATTGCATGGGAAGGATGCATTGTGGTAGTTACATTTCACTGAAGTACCTGCTGCAAGGAAGGCTGAGATTTAGAGATACTTCAAGCTAGCATTAGCCACAGAGGAACAGGCCTATTACCCAGCCTCTGTTCTTGCCGCCATAGATAACACTGTGTCAGTGTGCCTGTTATAAACCTGTTTCCAGGGGTTTACAACCGGCCTGTAAAAATGCATCCCACGTTGAATCGGAGCCCATAAAGGCCTGACCCGGGAATCTCATTTTGCATATTTTTATATAATCATCTAGACCCATAGTTACAGTCGTAATGGATGCACACATTGCCTCACACAGGGGCAGAGGCTCTCAAATTTGCAATAAACACGGACAAATATTTGGGTCATTTTTATGGGAGCACAAAACCAGTGGCTCTGCAGCTTCCTGAATTCCGGCTTTGTGTTTTGGGTGATATCTGGCATCAGATGGAAATTTTTGGTGCTTTTTTTTTTTTTTTTTTTTTTTTGGTATTGGGATGAAAGTTCCAGTCATTTCAAGTTCCCCTCTATTCTGTAATGGAGCAGGGTGTATTTCCCAAAGATGGCAGTTGCAGAATCTTGCATAAACATGCTCTGCTAGTCCCTATCAATAAAGGGAGTCTGTGTTTGTGTGTGTGTGTGTGTGTGTGTGTGTGTGTGTGTGTGTGTATTTAACCTGCACTGGGTGCTCATTCATTATGAATAAGCTGCAGAAGCACAGCTGTATGACCTTGGAAGCTAGGTCATGAAGGTGATGTAACTTTCCAACCTTCCAATGACTTGAACTCTTGAGTCTTAGCACACAATCTGGTCAACCTGAGGCATAATGTGGGCAACGTCCTCTGAGAAAAAGGACATGAGGCTACATGAAGAAGCAGTTATGACTGGCCACTCTGGCCACCATCACCTACCAGAGAAATCCTGACCTGGTGAGACTGTTCCTAGAGTCGAGTCCACCAGAGCTGTGAGATGTAGTAGAATATTCATGTCTTCCCTGCCTCTGAGTATTGGGAGTGATTTGTTATAGAGCAACAATATCAACAGCATGGAAAAGAAGAATCATAGCTACTCAGGCACGTGTTTCCAGAAGATCATAAGCCGAGCAGATAGGTTGTTCCAAGCTCTTGGATGCACTTCTGTTAGGTGAGCCTGAAGAACAACAAGAGGCAGGACCAGAAACTGGACTGAGTAGAGCTACATTCTGGTGTGTTAAGGTGAAGGCTTGGCTAAGTAGCTTGAAAAAGGTCTCAGGAGAACAGGAAGCAGAAAGAAATGGGGACAGGGTAGTAGAATCTTTAATCCCCCTCCGTGACCCAATTGTTTCCGCTAAGCCCTGTTCCCTAAAGGTTGCATAATCCAAAAAAGCACCCCTAGATGAGGGCCAATTTGCTCAAACACATGAACTTGTAACAGTCACCTCACATACGAAGCACAACAGCAAGGCATAGACTTGAATGAGAATGGCACCTACAGGCTCATAGGAAGTGGCATTATTTCATAAGCACTAAGGAATGTGGCATTGTTGGAGTAGGTGTGGCCTTGTTAGAGGAAGTGTGTCACTGGGAGGATGGGCTTTGAGGTTTCAGAATCTCAAGCCAGGCCCAGTGGCTCACTGTCTCTTCTTGCTGCCAGCTGATCCAGATGTAGAACTCTTGGCTCCTTTTCCAGCAATATGTCTGCCTGTGTCTGTGCCCATGCTTTCTGTGTCTGTGTCTGTGCTCACGCTTTCTGCCTTGATGATAATAGATTAAACCTCTGAACCTGTAGGCCAGTCCCAATGAAATGTTTTCCTATGTATGAGTTGCTGTGGTCATGGTGTCTCTTCACAGCCAAAGAAACCCTAAGATGGAAGTTGGAACCAGGGACTGGGGTACTGCTTTGATAGGCCTGACCATGCTTTTGTTTGGAGGAATATGGACTTTGGAACTTTGGATTAGGAAACCAGTTGAATCCTTTATGTGTTGCTTAATGGACCATCCTAGTAGGGACATGAAAGACAGTGGTACTGAGTGCAATGTGAACTGTGGGGACCCAGGTCAAGAGGTTTCAGAGAAGCAGAGCATTAGTATGTGGCCTAGCGTCCATTCTTGTAATATTTTGGTGAAGAATGCTGCTGTTTTCTTCCAGAATGTCTGCCCGAGGCTAAACTGAAGAGTTATGGATTAACACCTTTGATGGAGGAGATTTCCAGGCAGCCTAGCATTGCCTGTGCGGCCTGGGCATTAGAGGCCACACTTATGCAGAAAGGGAGAAAGCTGAACAAGGAAAAAAATATAAACTGTACAGTTTGAGGAGAAAAAGATTACCAGGAAGCCTAAGGGAATCAAGCCCAGTGCTCAGGGAGATACAAAGTTTAAGGAAAAACTTGATGCTAAATGGATAAAGGGAGCGGTGACCTCAGGGAGATACCTGACCCAGCTAAGCTTCCAACCTGTGAAAAATAATTAAAGAAAAGTTTAGGGCTGGGTACAGTGGTGCACATCTTTAGTCCCAGCACTCAGGAGGCAGAGGCAGGTGGATCTCTGGGTTCAAGGCCAGTGTGGTCTACGGAGAAAGTCCCAGGACGGCAAAGCTTAAGCAGTGAAGGAAACCACAGAAAAGAGAAAGCAGGTGAAAATGTATTTGAATGAGGGGGGCCGTGTTCCAGCCCTAGCAAGGAGCAGAACTTGACAGCTTTAGCTACATGAGTCTAGGTTTAGAGTCAAGGATACAGGAAAGGGGTTATAGGATATTCCTCTGTGACTAAGGAAAGCCCACTGAGCATGTATCAGAGGTGTCCCTGTGTGGAGCTATGAAGGTGAAGCCTGGATTCCTTTGGAGACCCTAAGATGTTGGAGATGTCAGAGCCATGGGATAACTGCTGAGGAAAGTTGCAAACAGGAAGTAGACCCAGACCAAGAGAAGAAGTGTGTTAACAGCTGAAAGGAGTTGGAGATCTGAAGAGCACTTTGACATCAGCCGTAGAGATGGAGAGTTTGGACTTTGCCTTGTCCAGTTTCCTCACTCTGGTCCAGTGTACTCCTCATGTGTATTATCTCCCTTTTGGAATGGTAATGTACACCCGGTGCCATTGTGTGTTGGACGTATGTAGTCTGCTTTTTGATTTTGACTTTCTACAGGATTACAGTTAAGAGATTGCCACGAGCAGCAAAGACCTTGAACTGTGGACCTTTAAACAGTGTTGTGAGTGTGACAAACCGTAGGGACTTTTGAAGTCGGACCAAGTGCATTTTGTACTAAGATTTGGGGGCAAGCCTGTGGGGCTCAGGGAGTGGATTGTGATGGTCTGAATGAAAATGGCCCCCATAGGCTCATAGGGTGTGGTAATATTTGAAATTATTAGAACCTTGTTGAAGTGGATGTGCTCTTGTTGGAGGAAGTATGCTGTCACTGGGAGTGAGCATTGAGGTTTCAGAATCTCAAGCTCTTGTTGGAGGAAGTATGCTGTCACTGGGAGTGAGCATTGAGGTTTCAGAATCTCAAGCCAGGCCCAGTAACTCACGTTCTCTTTCTAGTCCTGCAGAAATAGATGCAAGAGCTCAGGTCCTCCTCCAGCATCGCATGCGCATGTGCACTACTGTCCTTCCTGCCGTCACCATAATGGAGTAGACCTCTGAACCTGTAAGCCGGTTCCCATTAAATGTTTTCTTTCCTATGAGTTGACACAGTCAAGGTGCCTCTTCACAGCCGTAGAAACCCTAACTAAGATAGCACGTGAATGAAAAAGAAACGAGATAGCCATGGAGGTGACACTTCCAATGGAAGCTACTGAACTTACTTGGAGGGGCTGCTTCGATAACCGGGCAGATGGAGGCTCTCTCAGTGAGCAGCAGAAACAGCCCATCCAAGAACATGTTCTAGACAGAGGGCCCAGGAAACGCTGAGCAAGACATCTGAGTACTTCTCGACCACATCAGCCATCAGTCCCAGCCTGAGCTGCAAAGGGGAGTGGCCTAGATGGGAAGGTGGAGGGTGAGGAGGCGTGGCTTGAAGGTCCTGCACACAGAAGCGCGTGTGTACGCACTGGGGTGAGAGCAAGAAAGCAGGACTCCAGAGGAGATGAAGTCACATCAAACAGACAGCCTTCTAAAGCATGCTGAGGAGGCTGGCCTTAACCCCCGAGGGCAGTGGGTTTGTGCTGATGGAGCCAGATTTCTGCTTTAGCTGTTACACGATGGTGATTGCAACGGGCAAGGCTGTATGCAGAGAGATGGGTTAGGAAGAGTGACTGGAATCGGGGAAGAGACAGTGGTGGCACAGAGGGGCTGAGAGCCGTGAGAATACAGAGATTCCCTTAGCTTGCTAACGCCACAGATGACACAGGGCAGGGCTGAGAGACCATGGGGTATGAGGGAGGGCAGGGAGTTCGAGTCCAGAACTGTAGGCTACTCTGGCCTTCACAACTTGACTACTAAGATGGAGAAGGAGGTTCTGGGGCCAATGTATGCCACCTTTTCGGGACCCTTGGTTGCAGAAGGGCCATATCTTGAAGGAGACATCAAAAACATAGACTCTTACCCGGGGATTGGGGGCGTGGCGCACACCTTTAATCCCAGCACTTAGCAGGCAGAGGCAGGCAGATTTCTGAGTTCAAGGCCAATCTGGTCTACAGAGTGAGTTCCAGGGCAGTCAGGGCTACACAGAGAAATCCTGTCTCGAAAAACCAATTCTCTCTTTGCAGCAGCCCTCTTCTTTCTCATCGTCATGACCTAGACTCTTTAACTGTTTGTTTTACAAGAATTTAAAGTTGACTCAACCTGGCCGCTTATGTTTTCTAGTCACTAAACCTAATTATTTTCCAAGCAGTGATCAATTCAGAGTCTCCAAAAAGACTCCCTACAATCCCCAGTGCCTTCCACTAGGCCCCCAAGAAGCAAAGAGGCATGGCATTAGTGGAACTCCCACCAGAGTCCTGTTGTGTGGGCATCACCTGAGCCAGAGTCCTGTTGTGTGGGCATCACCTGAGCAAGTAGCGTTTCCTTCTCTCTTTGCAGCAGCCCTCTTCTTTCTCATGGTCATGGTAATGGTTTTTAAATGACTTTTTAAAATGTATCAATGGAGTGATGCTTCCTCACACATCCCAGAGAAAGCAGATTCATAGATAAATGATATACTTGATATCATTTGATATATATTGGCTTCAGCAACTTGAGTTTGTTTCAAGTTTTTTTGTTTTTGTTTTTTTTTAAGTCAGGAAAACAGAAATCTCAAGCAAAGCAGAGCGGCATTTCTCAGGCTACCCCGCCCCGCCCCGCCCCGCCCCGCCCCCTTCCTGCCGCTTGAGTCCCCCGGCCCCCACCTTGGCCCCAGGCTGTGAGTCCTCTCAGCGGCCGTCTTGTGTGAGAGCTGGATGAACGCGTGTTCTTTGAGGTGTCCAGCACACATCTTTCTGCAGCACTCTTCTCCTTCTCAGTGCATAGTCAGCCAAACCAGACTGGACAGAAGGCGACAGAAGGCCAGACTTTGCTTTTAGCCTCTACAGGTATAATCCTGAGGTTGTCTGCTTCAGTGTCCTACAGAGAGACAGAACTCATTGTGAACTCCAAGCTCAGCCACCTACTCGTTAACATGTGGTGGTTTGAATGAAAATCGTCCCACAGGGACAGGCACTATTAGGAAACACAGCTTTGTTAGAGTAGGTGTGGCCTTCCCGTAGGAAGTGCGTCACTGGGGGTGGGCTTTGAGGTTTCAGATGCTCAAGCCAGACCCAAAGGCTCACTCTCTCATCCTGCCTTCAGATCTGGAGGTAGAACTCTCAGCACCTCTCCAGCACCATGTCTCTCCGTTATGATGACAATGGACTAACCTTTGAACTGTAGGCCAGCCCCAATGAAGTATTTTCCTTTATAAGAGTTGCCGCGGCCATGGTGTCTCTTCAGAGCAGTAAAATCCTAACTAAGACGAGCATCATGTGTTACCTTGACAAGTTTTAAGTAACATCCTTCTAAGCCTTAGTGTCCTGATCTGTAAAATGGGGATAATATGGCACGAGGCAATACACAGCATTCAGTAATAAAAAACACGGGCTCTGGCGCAGACTGTGGGACTCTCTCTTAATCCTGCTCTTTGATAACTATGTGGTGTGAGTGAAGATGACTTACAAAGATTTGTGTACTTGAGCACTTGGTCCCCGGGTAGTGGCGCTGTACCAGGAGATTTAGGAGGTGTGGCCTTACTGGAGGAAGTATGTCACTGGGGACTGGCTTTGAGCGCTTAAGGCCTCACTCCATTTCCCTACTTACTTTCCTGCTTTGTTCAAGATGAGAGCCCTCAGCTTCTTATTCTTCCCAAATATGCCTTTGTCCCAGCCTTTATGGACACTGACCCTCTGGGACCATAAGCCACACCAAATTCTTCTAAAAGTTGCTTCATTCATGGTACTTCACTACAGTAAGAAAAAAGCTACTTCACTCTGAGCCCCAACGTTTTCACCTATAAAATGGGCACAAATATGGAGCCTGCCACAGTGGGTTGTCAGGAATTAAATAAAAAATATTTATTTATAACCCACCTCCAGGAAGAGGTTCTGCCTATATGTGGATCCCCAGGGAAGAGTATAATACATACTGTTTCAACGTTTGCTGAAGAAATAAGTAAGGCTACGAAAGACAAACCAGAATGTTCTATGAAGTCAATGGCTAGCTTAGAGTTAATAATAACTGGGGTGCGGAGCTGGGCTCCTGATCTCCTGTCTGCTTCCAAGGCCCGCCTCAGGGCAGCACTTGGGGGTCGGTGTCATGCTAGAGGTGTAGCTGCATGGTTTGAAGATTGGTATTGCTTTATTTTTGAAGTAGAGTCTGGTACAGCATGGAGAACTGGTAAGTGGAGCTGTGATTTTCCGTATTTACTAACATTTGCTTGGATTAATTCTAGGACGCCCAAAATACGTTCTGAGTCAGTCAGGATGGCAAGATCGCAGCCCTGTGCAGATTACTCAGTAATTTGACATTTGGGGAATTTTTGCAGAATGTTAGGGAACATTTGACAAAGATGCAAATTGCTGTATCCATAAAGTGCATCTGACTCTGAGGGTTGGTGGCTCGCTCCCGATGTGGCTTCATTCCTAGTGCCAGCTGTTGCACCCTGCCTGTGGCTTGCTTTCTTTCCCATCCAGAAGGAGAGGGTTGGAACTTTGCTCTGGAAATATAATAAAGACCCACGGAGCACCTCCTGTGGGTCAGGTGTCTCATTGTCTTCTGCTTCCATTATGTTTCATTGTGTTTTCTTACCTGTCAGCCACACAGCCACAAGTCTGCTGCTGCAGAGGGAGGCAGAGATTCAGGGAGATTAAATCATTTGCTTAAGGCTGCCAAACTATGAAAGAATTTTGAACGTGGGCTTAAGTCAGCAAAGTGTGGGTTTAAACCCAGCACACAGACGCCTATGACACCCAAACATCACACAGTAGGGGAGGGGTAAGGAGCCGGACGTTCTTTGGCAAGTTGTTAGTTTTAAAACAACTGGTCACAAATACGTGTTTGTGTGTGTGTGTGTGTAGGTGCTGGTGGAGGGCATTAGATCTCCTGAAATTGGAGTTACAGATAGTTGTGAGCCACCTCATTATTAATCACTGAACCACCTGTCCAGCTCCTAGATTTGTTGTTTTTAAGTAGAAAAAAAAAATAAGAATATGCCATTAATATCCAGAAAAAAACAAAACAAAAGTTTTCCTCCTTTTGACACAGAGATGCTTTTTTTTTTTTAAGTAAAAGTTTTGGTGGACTTTTCATATAATCATGGTTGTTCTTTTAGTGTCCAGTAATGGCATAAAAGGCCTAACAACAAAACGCTCTTGCATTAATTTTTATTTTCTTCATTCCAACAGCCTCTATAAGATGTGAAGAAAAAAGCATAATAGAGTTTGCGGCCCATTATTTACCCTCTTTCCCAGCAACACTTGGCACTTGTAGAGCTTAGACAACTCTTCTGAGTGGATGGGGAGGGCTGGGAGGTGGGCGGAGCTCCAGTGTGGAAATCAGCCGGGCGACCTTCCGTCTCTTCCCCTTACTTGTTCTAAGGAGTTCTCAGCTCTCCGGATGCCCCTAGTTGCAGCTTCATTTCCACACATCTTAGATGCATACTGCAGGAGGGATGTATTTATTTTTCTGGGACCTAATTACTCTAATGACGGCTTAAGTGAGACCGCACCCAGCTCAAGTCTCACCGTCTACTAACGGTCCAAAAGGTCTCCAAGATGTCATCCTCAGAAGTATAGGATAGGCTGGGTAGTGGCTCGAACATCTGCGCGCTCACCAGGGACCTTGGTCTTTACTCTGTCTCTTTCTAATTAGGTGGGGGCGGGACTTTAGTGTGCTGGAGTGCTATAAGTTCAACTGTGTGAAATGCGCGGAGGTTGAATTGGCTGAGCGCTGAAGTCCATTCCAGGTTTTGCATTGCACCAGCCCCCAGGAATGACCCTGAGTTGATCAAGTGGCCTTGCTAGGTACAGAAGCTAGAGGAACTCAGACGCTCCACATGGACCAGCTCTGTGCTTAGATCCTTAGACCTTTGCTTTGGGAGTCGAGGGAGGAGGCTTTCGGGCTTGTTTGGTTTTGTTGTTGTTGTCGTCGTCGTCGTTGTTGTTGTTATTGTTCGGTGTTTTTTTTTGTTTTGTTTTTTTTTTTTTTGTTTTTTTTTTTGTTTTTTTTTTTGTTTTTTTTTTTTGGTGTGTGTGTCCTATTATTAACCTTTCTCTAAGCTCTGTTTTCCAAGCTTAGGTCGGCTCATCAGAGTTGAACATGGACTGTTTGGATTTTTGCCCAAGCTGTTCTCCAAGCCTGATAGCACACTCATTACTCCCTACCCATGGTTTCTGCTAAATGACCTCGTTAGTGCTCTAATTACATGTTGCTCTTCAGAGCGCTGGGGGTGGGGGCGGATGAGTTAAGGAAGGCCGAGGGCTGAGATGAAGTACATTGTAAACACACTGAGAGGCGCCTGCCTACCTTTCTCCAGCCCGATCAGCTCCTTGGAAGGGAAGCTTCGAGCTTTTCCTTCCCACTTCCTTATTTCTGCACCCTGGAACGGTGATGGGAATAGCCCAGGCCAGACATGCTGGAACGGTCGGTAATAGCTGGAGGGCACAGCAATTTATTTATTTATTTATTTATTTATTTATTTATTTTACTTTTTTAACAAAGAAGGAGAGAATGAAATAAAACAATAACAAAACCAATCTGAGGTCAAAGAAAGGAAACCAGAAGTTTCAAGCCTCCAGCAATCTCCTGGCCTCCCAAGGCCATTTGTTTATCTCACCAGCAGCCCCAGGAGGTAGGCATCCTTAGAGTTTCTGATCTAAGGGTTGGGAGAGGTTTATCTCTTTTCCAATACCCCAAAGCCAATGTTTGGCACAGTGAATTTATTTGTTTGCATCCAAATCCCAATATCCCATGCTGTGTCATCATTCATTCATTCAACAATTACCCTCTGGTCACTAATCTATGACAAAGTATGATTATGTAAATTCCAGGATTTGTAGACTACTACTTCAAGCTTAGTTCTATGAGTCCCTCAGATGAATTTGTTGGTGTACTTCTCTCATTACATTTTTCCATGTCCATTTGAGATGGATGGAACTCCTCATACTTCTCTCTTCAGGGTCAGATCATGGATCTGAGACGCAGGAACCTGGGAGGCATAGTTAATGATTATACTGAACAGTCTTATTATTTTGCAGTTAAGGAAGCTGAGGTTCAACGACTCGCTGAAGGGGTAAACTAGACTCTGCTCTTTCCACTGGAGATGCCAGGACTGGGGTGGAATTTACATGCACTGTTGAGAGAGGATGTTCATGTGTCATAACAAGCATGATGAATTCCAAAGCCTTGTGGGGTCTCGTACCTTTGGCATTGTGTCCACTTGATGGAGAGGTTCAACATCCGCCTCACTCACACGGGCTGATTGGCAAGAAACTTTGACTTTGGTCAAAAAGACTTTTGGTCTGTGAACTATAAAACCATGGGTTGTGGCTAATAAAGACTTTTAAAAAGTATTTATTTATTTATTTATTTATTTATGTATTTATTCCTCCTCTCCCTTCTCTGTCTCTGCCTTTTTTTCTCCTTCTCTGTCTCTTTACACTCACATAAACCATAGAATGGATGTGGAGATCAGCGGACAACCTGCAAGGGTTTTTTCTCTTCTCCCACTAACCACCGAGTGGAGTCTGGGAATCAAACTCAAGTTGTTAGGTTTGGTGGTTTTATACTGATCTATCTTAACAACCTTACCATCAACTTCAGTGGGAAAAAGAGCCTATCTTCCAAACTGAGCGTTTTAAGTTGGTACAATTTTCTAGGAGACATTCTTTTGGGTATTAGTGTAAACAAGAAGAGTCAAACCTTTAACTTGTCCCAGAAGAATTGACTTTGCTGCATTTCCCTAAAAATGGCAGGTGCAGTGTGCTAGGCAGGGAAGAGCCGTCCACACTTCAGGCGAAATACATGACATTACAGTAATACTAACAGGATGCAACTTTAACCACAGGAAGTCAAAATAGGAGTTCTTACCCATCTGATTACTAATTAGTATTTCAGTGTGGAAACTGGAATTTTGCAAGCCAAACATCTTAAAAAGTGAGCATTGTCTGTTTGACATACTGTCAAGACACATGTGCAGCCTTAATATATTAGTTTATCCTTTAGCAATCAAATTGTTATTATAACTTCAAGAAAAGTGGAAAAAATAAACTTTTTACAATCTAATCAGCCATAAAAAAGAAGTGTGTGTGCGAGTACACACACACACACACACACACACACACACACACACACAGAGGCAACTTTGAGCTGTTGCCTGAGTCTACAATATGTTTGCTGAATTGGGGATGGGAAACAGCAGGAAACCATTACTGCATGTGATCATGCTTTTAATGATTGTACTGGAACACAATAAACGTATAAAATGTATGCCACAAAATAAATTGTAGGTCCCATGGCAAAGCAGCTTCTTATTCAACTTTTTCCAGTTTGGGAGAAGTGCTCCCTTCTTAGGCAAATAAGTCATTAAGCCGCACATTTTGCCACCAAATAACTTTTGGAAGAACGACTCAGACCTCCTGAAGTAATTCACTTGCAGTCTTCGTCTATTTTTAATAACTCAAAACATACACAGGAGGTGCACACGTACTTCTAGACTTTTTGAATGACTGGACAAGGCAGCGTTAAAAATTCAACAGCACTAATTACTGGCTGAGCAGTATAAACCCTCAGAATGAATGTCAGCCTGGAAGATAAGCTCTTATCTTAATCTAATGACTCCACAGACTTAATTTGTCAGGCCAGCAGAGTTGATGAAAAACAGGTTTCTATTCTCCGGCGTGAGCAGTACCATCTTTCCAGATCTTTGAAGTCGGGTAGTAATACCATCAGTGTCATCCCTTAAAAATCTTGTGACCAAGCCAATTTAATTCCTATTGTCCTGTTACACTAATTAAAGTTGTTCCACTCTTGTTGGACAAATATCTCAAAGTGAAGCCAGAGTATTTTTAGATTTGTTGTATTTTGAACTAATCACTCACAGCTCCCCATTGTTTCATGCTTTCCCTCCCTCCCTCCCTCCCTCCCTCCCTCTCTCTCCTTACCACCCCCTCTCTCATAGTGCTGGGACATTAGGGACCATCTATCTTTATATGGGAGAGCTAAAGTTTTCAGAGGATTCATTAATTCAGAGGAGCCCATTAATTGAGACAATGTAGCAGAGTGTTTAGCAGCATAGAGTCAGACAGGAAGGCTCGGGGAAGTTCTCACTCTGTCATTTACAAGCTGTGTGACCTTGGGTCAGTGTTTAAGACCTTCTTAGCCTCACTTTAATCATTTGTGAACTGGAAGAGAATCACTGACATTGTGAGGGTTAAATAAGATAACGCAAGCTAAGTAGTTAGGAGTGGCTGAGCCTGGCACTAGAGACAGTTCATCTTGCATTTACTCGCCAAGTCTCCCATCCATCCATCCTAGCAAATATGTACAGAGACCTAACAAGTCTAAAGCTCCTTGTGGATGTCGGAGGGCATAAGAAGAGACTAAGGAAGAGCCGCCTGCCTGTGATGGACTTTGCATAAGCTCCCTGCTCAAGAAGCCCATACTTAACATAATCAGCTGATGTCACTACAACCAGGAATGAATTTCCACAGAATTACCATGGCTTTCCACCAAAACTCCACTGTGAACCCTGTGCTTCATTTCCAGTAAAATGGGAACGCAAGCTTCCATCTCAAAGACCCAGTGTGCAGATGACATGAGGTAATGTTTGGTGGGCAGCCAAGTGTTGGTGGCTTCTCAGTTTCTTGTCTCTTATCCCCGAAGCTCACAGTCACACGAATGAGGCTAACATATCTAGTGAGTTTTCTTATGTTGTGTATCACTGCAGTTTCCAGGTAGTATCCTTTCCAGAGGCCCATGATCCCTCTGCAACCCTCTCCTAAGTACTTGCAAGGTATTATATTGGTTTTGGTTTATTGAAGATCACTTGGAGCGATTTGATGGTCTTTGCTGTTCCTTTGATTTCTCATATTGATGGAATGTGATGACATAATTTCTTCCATACTCCTTGAAATTCATGCCTGTACTTTAAAAAAATGTGTACTGAAAGCCCATTATGCATTAGGAAACCCCACTGGGTATGGAATGACCAGATCTGTAGGATGTTCTGTTCATTCTTTAGGGATTTGCCCTGCTGTGGTGAAAGAGGTAGTAGAGGCTCTCAGAGAGTACCAGGAGCAGGATAGAACAGGAGAACAGAGGCTCACCCTATAAGGCTGGAGACTTATTTGGGCTTTCTGGAGGATCCTCTCAGGTGTAACTGGGAAGGTTAAATAGATTGGGGAAGAGGCAGAAGAAATGAAATGCTAGATTGAGAATCACTGTGTGAGGAAGGAGGGAAGAAAAACAGTTCAGGGAGGAGAGAAGGACTGGAGGGGCTGAGAGGTGGAACATGGAGGTGAGGACCATAAAGATGGAGTAGGGGCTGAGAAGTGGGACATGGAAGCGAGGACCATGAAGATGGAGGGACTGAGACATGGGACATGAAGGTGAGGACCATGAAGATGGAGTAGGGGCTGAGAGGTGGGACATGGAGGTGAGGACCATGAAGATGGAGTAGGGGCTGAGAGGTGGGACATGGAGGTGAGGACCATGAAGATGGAGGGGCCGAGAGGTGGTAGAGTATTTTGCTGTTGTTCCATTAGTTCAAATGTCTTTTTTAACCTATTAAGTTTATTAATTTCATGAGTAGTTATTATTTGTTTTCCTATTTCTTGATCTTTATAGATGTTTATTCTCTTCTTTGAAGATTAAAAATACTATTTTACTGCTTTTTTAAAAAAATGTCTTAAGTATCTGCTTATCTTAGGTTTAATTCTAGGTTTTAATTTGTTGACTTTTTTTTGATATACATTTTTTAAGTATATATTGGCGTGTTATTCTTGAACTCTGAGTTTTACTTTCTTTCTTACATCTCGATGTCTTCCTTCTGCGAGTGCTTTATAGCTGCGTCCACCCAGACTGTACAGTGTGTTTCTGACCAAGGCGTGTAGTTGTGGTTGGAGTGGACATGCTGCTCTACAGGCATGCTACAGTTCCAGGCCTTTTGTCTAGGCGTGGGGTTGGCAGGATCTTCTGCCCTCAGGCAGGACACACTGCTCACGCTCTGTGATGAACAGGCAGCTTCATGTTGCGGGGATGGCTGAGGCCTTTCGGCCCCTACTAATGGCTGTGGAGCACAAACTTCTTGCTTTGTATGAGGGCTTTGCATTAGTTCACATCAGCTTTTACTTAACATTCCGCGTTCTCCCCTCTCCTATCAATCTCTTGCTTTTTTAGTATATCTTTTTAAGGAGACTTTCTTTGTTTTGAGTTTATTTGCTTGTCGATGGAATACATTCTTGTTTTTAAGCATGGCTATAGTTTTAAAAAATTATTTTTAATTCCACTAATAGTGTATGAAGGAACTTAATGTCTTTTTAAAAAACAATACATAGTTTGTCCATTAAGATTTATATTTACAATACTTAAAACTTACTTTTTTACTCCTTTATTTAAAATATCTTAACATTTTAATGTTTATATTTTATTCTACAATATGGCCATTTTATTAGCAGAGTTTTATTTTTGCAAAAGCAATGCACGTATATTATTTTAGAAGTAATGTAGCACTAAAAAGCTTACAATAAACCAGGTTGATTTTCTCCCTCATTCTTAATCCTCTGCCCAAGAGACAAGTACTTATATTTCTCTTAGTTCTTTTATTGTCCTTAGCCTCAGACCTTGCACAATAAGTGACACTGCTTACCCGGTGACAGCCAGTAAGTCATCCGATCTGAATGACAGTCTTCAATATATTCTCCCTAAATTTTCTCTGTGTGCGCCCATGTGAGTTCAGGAGCCCCAGAACCCAGGAGAAGGTGTTAGGTCCCATGGAGCCAGATTATGAATTGCCTGACAGAGGTGCTGGGGACACAGCTTGGACCCTCTATAAGAAGAACACATGCTCTTAACTGTTGAGCCCCCTCTCTCTCCAGCCCCTGAATGATATCTCTTGATGGATACATACATCTTAGTACTATTCTATCACATAGTCATGGGCTACTTCAGACTTTTATCGGCAGTGGGCTGCATAATTCCTCTCCTCACGCGTTCCTCTCGTGCCTGTGGGGGGATACGGATGCAAACTCATTGTGTTATCCGCCGTATAAAGATGTAGTGCGTATAGCGATGTCCACTACGTACCTTTGTGCTTGAGAATAAAGGGTTGCTCTGTTGGAGAGGGAGCTGCTTCTACTTCTTAAAACTAAGTTTATTGTAGAACCATATACCACGTTACGCTGACAGAAGCCCTGGGTATCCTGTGCTTACTTCGTCTCTTGATTGCCTGAAGAGGCCATGTTGAGTGATTGACTGATACCATCTAGACTTAGGTAAATACACCTGTGGTGTTGGCATGAAGAAATCACCCAATGATGTATTCCTACCAACATATCTACAAACACCACTATGCGGTCTACATACTCTTGCTCTAATAGATACAACTCAAACTCTTCAGTCACCTCCGTTTTCTCCTTCTGCACATTCTCAACTAGAGCAGTTTTAGCTTCTTTGCTGTGCACTTGCAAATGTTGTTCAATGATAGCTGGGTTTCCTTCCTTTCCTCCTCCATATTCCTTTTGGAGCCAATACCAAGCCTCTCTTTCATGCTTCCCTTTCTGTTATGATTTCTGGCCATGGACTGCATGGAAGAGCTCTGGTTTTCTATAAAGGTCCTAGATATGCTTCTTCATTTTTTGTGTAGTACAGACTTTGCCTTGGTTGCTGTCTGTCCTTATGGGATGGTTCCAGAAGATATTCACTTAAGGGAGAAGGATTGATTTTGTTCCCTGTGTTTAGAAGAGCAGCCCATGACGACGGACCGAATGCATCGTCGGGCCAGGGAGAGAACGTCACAGTGGAAGAAACACATGCAGAAAATCACTCACCTCACAGTAGCCAGGAAGCAAAAGGAGAGACCCAGTGTGAACCAGGCTTGGTATAAGCTGTGTCCTCAGGTGCACAGCTCAGGGAATCGCTCCCTTCAACCATGTCCCCTTCATCGAGCTTCTGTTACCTCGTAGACCCCAATGAGTGCACTAGCCCCTTGATGAAATCAGGCTCCTCATGATTCAGTCACCTCCTCAAAGCTCTGACTTGGAACACTGGGAGTCAAGCCTTTTGCCTCTCTGTGCCTCCCTGCCTGTCCCCCCATCTTTGAAAGCATGCCCCACCTTTTGAATTCACACCCTCCCTATTTCCTGGATTTATTTCTTATTGGGTTGACGCACACTTTCTAAAAGCTCTCGAAAATGTTGCAACGTTTCAGGTTTTGCACGTTTAAAATGTCTCCAATTTATCTGCTCAGGATGATAAGCAGGAAACAAAGTTCTGATGACGTTCCTCCACCCTGACAACATCTGGGCTCACTATCCACGAGTCTCATGCCAGTTGGATTGGCTGCTTTGTACAGGCCTAATTTCCCCCATCTGGGATTTGATCTTCCAACTACATTATTATGGTATCCTTTTTGGGGTGACAATTTTTAAGGGGAGAGGCGCTGGGTGACACTGGTGCTGATGTTGCTGCCACTGTTTTCCATCCTGAGCTCAAATTTCCTGTCACTTGTTAAAAAACCTTTCTAATGAGTGCTGTTTTTGATTCTTTTAGTTCTTGTGGACTAACTTCTCTGGCCAAGCATGTGTTTTAATTTGGAGAACACACTGTTGCACTTGAAAAGGAGTTATTGGAGGCAGGAGTCTATAAATGTCAGTAACTATCAATTAGGATAGTTTAGTGGTGTTACTCAAGTCCTCTATGTATTAAGTGACTTAAAAATCTAGTTCTCCCAATTGGTAAATTTCCTACTGTGATTTCAGGACTGTATATTAGTTTCTTTGATTCTATCAATTTTTATTTTGTGTCTTTTGAGATTGTATTATTGACCACAGTGTGGCCACTCCAGCCCTTCTGTGCTGACAGCTTGTGCTAGCTATCTTTCCATCAACAATTTACTTCCGGTCTGTGTTCATCATCATATCTGAAGTATATCTCCTGAGGTCAGAGTCTTGTAATTCCTTGTATTTAAAAACATCTCCTGGGGTAGGAGATGTGACACAGCAGTAAAGTCTACTAGCTGCTCTTGCTGAGGGCCAGATCCAGGTCCCAACACGGACATGATAGCTTACAACCACCTCTTACTCCAATTTCACCAGATGTGATGCTCTCTTCAGGCCTTTGGAGCCACCAAGCATGCAAGTGGTGGACAGACAGACATATAGGCAAAACACTGATACACATAAAATGAAAATAAAGTTTAAAAAATGCATATGGTGTGTGTGTGTGTGTGTGTGTGTGTGTGTGTGTGTGTGTGTGTGTG
>JADRCD010194996.1:0-25259 GCA_019843815.1 Montemys delectorum | reverse complement strand
GTGTGTGTGTGTGTGTGTGTGTGTGTGTGTGTGTGTGTGTGTGTGTGTGGTGTGCATTCATGTCCAAGAGTCAGTTCTCCCTTCTATTTTGGGACACTTTGTTGTTTGCAGCTGTGTATCCAGGCTAGCTGGCCCACGAACTTTCAGGGATTCTCCTATCTCTGCCTCCCATCTTGTCACAGAAGCACTGAGATCACAGATGTGCACCACCGTGCCCAGCTTTCCACAGACTCCTAGGATTCAGACTTAGGTCACTATGGTTCTGTGATAATTGAGTTATTTTGGGCCATCTCCTCAACCCACGCTTTATATTTTTATTGGGTCACTTTGTCAATTAATATTTGGTGCACTCTTATTAGTGGTATTACTGGATTTAGTTTGCTCCCTTTGAATTTTATCTCTCATTCCTGTTTCCTTTCTTCTCTTGATTATCTCTTGGTTTCTCAGTGGTACTACTTGACATTATTTTGATCTGTGCTCCCAACCTCATTCCGTCTATATTAGTTAGGGTACAATCAAGAAACAGGAAACAAGCAGTTATCAAATGAAGCATTTAATATAAATGCAGGTTGTCTGTGTACCTGCAAGGATACAGAAGTGATTCTGAGACATGATGAAAGCGGGAGCAGCTGTCACCTTCAGGCTGCGGGAACAAAGTGAAGAGATGATAATTACTAAAGTTCAAGATGTAGAAGTAGAGTCCCACGGAGGTGATAGTCTCTGCGAAGGCTGGCCGGCCCTGGGATCTCTGAATTAGAAAAGGTGAGACCCAGATCCTGAAGGCTGGTGCAGTGAGTGTACAGAGTAGAACAACTGAAAATGGAGTGAGTTCAGGTGCTTCTACCAAGGAACTGTCAGTAGGCATGGGGATGGGGGTGGGGTGGAGAGATACTGCTAAGGAGACTGACCTCTTAGGAATCAACAACAGACAGGAAGCCCACAGGGAGGGCTGCAGGAAGAACAAGTCCTAGCACCTCCCCAGCTCTCTTGTGCGCCTTTTGACAGAAACCTTACAGGAAACTGGCTCACAGTTTGTAGAGTTCCAGCCCTGAATCTGGAGCAAGCCTGAAGCTGGGAATAAAATCTTGGTAGCAGTCCTTCTTGCTGATGTATGGATGTGTTTCCTCCCCTCCCCTCCCCTCCCCTCCTCCCTTTCTTTCCTCTCCTCCCTTCTCTTCCCCTCCCCTCTTCTCCTCTCCCCTCTCCTCTCCTCTCCTCCCCTCATCTCCTCTTCTGTCCTCTCCCCTTTCCCTCCTCTCCCCTCCCCTCTCCTGTCCTCTCCCCTCCCCTCCTTTCTTCCTTCCTCTCTCCCCTTCCCTTCTGCCCCCTCCCCTCCTCCTCACAGTCCCTGCTATAATGTTTCTGCTCTGCCCTCCCCTCTGACCCTCTCTTCTCTTTTCCCTTCCCCTCCTCTCAGGGTTACCTTTGTTACTCTGTTGGAGAGGCTCTTTACTTAAGCCTTACACTGTATCACTTTTGGTCATTTAAAATGGTTAAGATTCTTTTTTTTCTGTTCTTGTTTCCGAATTGTGCCAACTTTTCCTTCTTCAAGGAAAAACAGTTTTGCTAAGGGGGGAAATATTGCCAGCATGTTGCAAAGGGGAATTATAATATAGTCATCCTTCAGTATCCACTGAGGACTGGTTCCAGGACCCCTGCTTATACCAAAATCTGTGACTACTTAAGTCCTTGATAATAAACTAGCATAGCATTTGCATATAACCTATTCACTCCTCCTATATACTTTAAATCATCTCTAGATTACTTATAATACCTAATACAATGCAAATTCTATGTAAATACTATGTTATACTGTATTGTTTAGGGAATAATAACAGCGAAGACAATCTACATATTTGGTTCAGATGCAGTTTTTTTTTTTTTTTCTCTTGACTAGCTGCAGTTTGTGGTTGGTAGGCTGAGTGGACTTGAACTAGTGCATGTGGTCCACGGAAGGGTGAGCCTGCCCCAGCGCCCTCGCTGTGAAGGTCACAGCCTTTACACAGACGTGACGATAGAGCTTCGTGGTTTTGTTTTGTTTTTGAAGTTTGCTCATATATCCCTTGATTGCTCAAAATATTCCTGAGCTGAACTTGGCAAAGTCAACCCCACTGTCTCTGAGTTACTTTAGCAAAGCCACTAGGGCTCTTAGACATGTTGTCAATTCTACAGATGCGACCCCTCAAGAAGGACAAGACAATCCTCCTAGGGGACAGTTAATTTTAGGACAAAGAGAATTTCCATGTGGTTTATTTCTAGTGTCAGTGAACTAAAAGGGCTAACTACCATTCCAACAAAATGGAGACTCCATGCTAAAAATAACGTGTGTTGTCTGAGATCTGTCACACCCCTAGCAAGGAAAACAACAAAGTGTGGTGAGATGGCCCTAAGATGCTGTGGAGGGATCTTCAGACTGTCTCACCACGGAAAGCATTTGCATCATTGTGGGTAGAGAAGTGGGTTTAGAGACAGAAAAGAGAAGAGAAGAAAACCACTCGAGAGAAGACAGAACCGATTTCATGCGATAGCATCTCTCTTCTCACCATTAGCATCAGAAAGCACGCTCGGACAGGACCCTTAGGACTTAACCTGCTTCCTCATCAATCCCTTCTCAGCTGCTGCCACAAGTTCCTCTCTGAGGGGCTGCCATGCTGAAGTTCAGGGTTTAAGCTGAGGCCCTATCCAATCTAGTGGTGCTCCTGGCCAGCATGGCTCCTTCCAGATGTCCTGCTGCCCTGGGAGTGGTGGATTCCTCTGTGTTTGAGCAGAACATGTCGAGCTGTCAGAGGACTTTGGAAACAGGCCCAATGCCAGTCTATTCACCTCTGCCAGACAGCTCAAATTAGCCTTTTCCTAACCCCTGAGGCTCACACTGGGTCTGAATCCCATGGCTTAGAGGTAACTCTTATCAATAGCAGGGTGAGGGCTCAGATGGGGACATACTCAGCCTTTTAATGAAGGAAAATCTGCAGACTCTTTCCTGTTCCATCTTCAAAGTCATCGCTTGCCAGAACACTTTCAGGTCTTGAGCCCTGTCCTCGCTAATCACCCTGGCCTGGCTGACTATGTCATACAGCAGTTTCTGTTTTTGCTTTCACATAGAACACATTTGTTTTGATCCCTCTGTTTTTTTTTTTTTTTCATAGACTAGAACAGTGGCTTAATTTTCTGTGCATTGGCCCTACATAGCTAGGTCAGAGCTTGGTGTTTACATACTGAGTGAGTCAATGGGACTGTGGGAAAGAATGCCATCCACACTGAGTGGGCAGCCATTAAATGCAGAGCCAAGCTGTCTCCATCAAATAAGAAGCGAAACACCATGAGATCTCCCTAGTTGGGAGAGAAAATCTGAAAATGACATCACTTCCTATTACACTTAGCGAAAAGACTCTGGAGGGTCCTCTGTGGCTTCTCCAGGGGAAATCTAGTGACTTGAGCCCTCAGGGGACACATTTCAAAGGAAGGTTTACATTTCTCTACTTCCGGTTGCTCCTGTCCTTAGCTTTTCTGTCTCCCTCACTGATGACAGGAGCCAGAAGTATCCTATAGGTTCTTAGATGAACCAGTCTGTCTTGTTATTTGAACAAGGACACACCCAGGGTCCCATTAACACTGTCCAGCTCTTCCAGTTTTACATACCGTGCACTTAAATTGCATGTGTCACATAACTGAAGGGAAAGTGGTTTTTGCTTTTGTTTTTCAATGCACTTGGGTGTTTTGTCACACAGGAGAGCAGACAATTATATTTGGTAGTGGCTGGGGAGGAACTGGATTTTCCAGACCCTGTCCTTGAATTGCCAAAAGCCATTTCTGGAGCACACTACAATTCCATGATGACCAGAGAACACTCATCAGAGAGCTTTGCAAAGAGTTCCTATTCCACACTGCCTGGGTGTGGCTAGGCACCCTCTCTGACCTGGTCATTTTCACAGGATCTCGGCAGCTCCGGAGCAAAGCCGGGGTGTGTGTGTGATTTCCTTGTGTGACTGTCCACATCCCTCATTCATGTCCTTCAAGGCTTTCCTTTCATGGTTCCTGACTGTGTTTCTGAGTACACGGCGTCAACAGCTCTCAGAACTGTTAGGTTTTCTATTTATCCTCAGGCCAGGAGAAGGCAACAGATCAGCGCAGTGTAAAATTCCCAGCAGTTTTGACAGTGACCTAGAAGAACTATGGAAGAAATTCAGTCCAGAGAGCTGAGGCTCAGCCCCAGGCCCATCTTAACCACCAAGTTCTGCTCGATTATACAGGTCACAATGAGTTCTGCAGTCTTGAAAGTATTGAACTCATCCAACTTCAGTTCAGTGTTGTTGACACACGCTGATGAACGACCGGTTTTGGACACCAAGTACCGGGTTTGCTTCTTTATTACCTTCCCTGTCCAATTCCTATTTGTCTTCATCTTGAAAAGTACTTCAATGAGTTTTGAAATCTGCTTCCGATTCCTTTTGTACCACTGCAGAATTCTCAGAGGGTTCAAAGAGTTGTTTTTAAACATTTACTTATTTAGTTATTTTTGTGCATGCATGTGTGTAAAAAGGTCTTTCTCCTTCCACCATGTAGCTTCTGGCCATGAAATTCAGGTCATTAAGCTGAACCATTGTCTTAGTCGGGGTTTCTATTCCTGTACAAACATCATGACCAAGAAGCAAGTTGGGGAGGAAAGGGTTTATTCAGCTTACACTTCCACATGGCTGTTGATCACCAGAGGAAGTCAGGACTGGAACTCAAGCAGGTCAGGAAGCAGGAATTGATGCAGTGGCCATGGAGGGATGTTCCTTACTGGCTTGCTTCCCCTGGCTTGCTCAGCCTGCTCTCTTATAGAACCCAAGACTTCCAGTCCAGGTATAGAACCCAAGACTTCTAGTCCAGGGATGGCACCACCCACAAGGGGCCCTACCCCCTTGATCACTAATTGAGAAAATGCCCCACAGCTGGGTCTCATGGAGGCACTTCCCCAACTGAAGCTCCCTTCTCTGTGATAACTCCAGCCTGTGTCAAGTTGGCACACAAAACCAGCTAGTACAACCATCTTGCTGGTAAATGGTAAAAAATCTGTATTTGGTGAAAAGAAAGGAGTCATTGCTCTGGCCAAGCTTTGAGAAGTAACTGGTGATGGTTGAGGTCTCAGAGCCAGACCAATGAGACTGAACCTCTACTTTTCCACCTCCTATAAGTCTGTGAACAAGTTACCGGCCTTCCCTCTCCCTCAGTTTTATCATCTGCAAAATGGGAATAGCAGAAATGATAAATACTTCTAGGGTTGTTGGGAGTTAAATGACATGAGACTGTTTCAATAGTGCCCAGCAGGGAGAAGATTCTTGATAATTATGAGCTACTAAAGGTGTCCATCTTGGGTTGTCATGATAAAGCACAATAGACTATGTGGCTTAACCAATCGAAATTTATTTTCTCACAGGCAGGATGCTGGACCTCTGAGGTCAGCGTGTCAGTTGTGGCCAAAGCCTGGTTAAGACGTTCAGATGGCCACCTCATCCATGTGTCCTCAGATGTCAAAGAGAAGAGAATCACCTCCCTATCCACCAATTATCTCATTTACTCTTAATTACTTTCCTGGAGCCCCATCTTCAAATAGAACCACGGATAGATTAGAAATTTAACCTATGCATTTGGAGAGACATCATTTAATCTTCTGTAGTTACCACTTTGTGTGTCTCTAACATGTGTGCACATGCATGTAGAGGCTAGAGGGTACCTGCAGGTATTCTTCCTTGGGCACCATCTATCTGTCTTTGAGAAATGGTAGCTCACTAGGCTCAACTTCATTGAGTGAGTGAGGCTGTCTGGATCATAAACCCCAGGCATCTGCTTGTCTCTGCTTCCCTGGTCATGGATGAGGCTTTAAAATCCGGAGTTCTGAGGATCAAACCAGGTCCTTATGCTTGTAAGGCAAATAAGTGCTTTACTGATTAAACCTGTTTCCCCAACCCTGGCAGCTGGATTGTTTTAAATTAGATGACAAGTTAGAACTTCTGAAGATATGCTGTCATATCACAAAATTCACTCAGGAAAGACAGAGACAGACTTCAAAAAGGGAATTGTGCCCACAAATAGGATGTAGTCCAAAGGAGTTGCTTTACTTGGGAGACAGTTCTCCACAGTGTCCTTATTCAAGCCACCCTTCTGTTAGATCCTTTCTAAATGGCCTTGAATCTATATCAAGTTCTTAGTGGCTATTCACCTTATGAGTAGTTTCTTCTTCAATGTCGTTCATTGCTTGCTCCAAAGGACCATTTTAGTTTCCTCAGGGGTCACTGACATCTTTTCTAATGGCTGAAGATGCATAACCCAACATGTTTTCTCTCTCTGAAACCATTCATACAAAGTGTTTTTTTCATTTCCCTTTTCTGGAAATGTTGTATCTTTGCTGTGACAGATTTCAGGGACTGTAGGGTGTGCTCTTCCTTTGGACCTTCTGGAGATAGGGCCCAGCCTTCCTTTTGGAATGTATCTTCGGTCATATGTTGATACATCAGTTAGAACTTTCTGCTCAACACCTGTTGCATTTAAAAATGACTCTGTTGTACCTGTCATAATTCAGTGGGCAGAGAACACTGACAGCTCTCTTGCCTTCATATTGAACTGGGAGAGCTGACATGGGTAGGTAGGGAACATGACATTTATTGACTTTAAGTAATTTGTTCAAATCTCCTAAGACTATAGAACTGCAGAGCCTAAATTGCTCTTTGGGCCCATAAGTTCTGAAAATCGAGTCCATTTTCTCTATGCCAAGGGACTCAAGCAAACACATCTAAGGAAAACTTCTTTAACTGTTTCCAGGATATCTGAAAACCATGCTCCTGCCTCCTCCACTAAGAAGTTGGGCATGGCACACACTTGTAATTGCAGCACTGGAGAGGGAAGATAGGGATCCTGGGCCAGCTAGTGTAGCTGAACCGGTGATCTATATAATGTATTACGTGAAAATATAAATTTCATATATAAAAAGGGAGAGAGATTAAAGAAGACACCCAACATGTGTGGCATGTGTACCCAAACACACACACTTGCACTTGCAGCTACATACCCAGAAAGACACACACATGTTCAAAAAGAATAAATGTGTCTTTAAACTTGTTATTATGTCTGCCAGTCTCTTAAACTGCTGTCAAATACATTTCAGTTTTTGATAAATCTAAGAATTTCTTTCTTCTTCACAGATGAGGAATGAATAGCTTTTTCTTTCACAGCCTCCAAGTGTCCTCTTCTTTAAAGTATAAAATTAGTGACTTTCACGTTGCCCCAAGGGGATGTGTTTATTAACTTGGTTATAAATATTTGAAGTCCACACTCTAAGTTCAATTCCTCAGATCTGAGAAAATCATGTTAAAATGCATTTATGATTTATTACTTCCCCAATATCAAAGTGACTTACAGTAATCAAAATATTGCTCTTGCTGCCTATGTTCTATGGATGACACAGAATACAGCAGATCTTTCTATTCAACTTTCCTAGTACAAGCTTGTATCCACACCAAGACACATCCCTACGATACTTTCAGGTACCAAAGGAAAAAAGAAACTTCTGGAAGAGTCAGTAGAGGAGAAGAAAGTAGGCTGCCATCTGGGAAGTCAATACCCTTTGACTTCTCATGAGCAACGTTGGGTGCTAGAAGACAATGGAACAGTATGTGAAAATTCTGAAGGAAAGGCATTTTCATTGTAGTGTTGTAGGTTTAACCAAGCCACTAGTTAAATAAAGAGGGGAAAACATGTCAAGAGACATACCTACCAGCGGCCTCACCTAGCCTTGAACACTGCTTACCTTCTCTTTCTGCACACCACTGATGTTTTACCCATTAAAAAACATATATACACATATGCATAACATATATGCATATATATCCATATATATATCTTTATAACTTTCCTATATTGTTCCATTTCTCATTGCTGTATTAAAATATCTAACAAAATGCAACTTGGGAAGGATTTGTTTTGGTTTCCAGTTTGAGGAGATACAGTCCATCAAAGTGGGGGATGCACTGCAGCAGGAGCGTGAGGCAGCTGGTCCCATTGGGTCTGTGGTCTGGAAACAGAGAGCAGATAAGAAGGGAAACTGGGTTAAAAAACAAAACAAAACAAAACAAAACAAAACAAAAAACCTCAAGGCCTGCTCAGAGTGACCTACATCCTTCACCTAGGCTTCACCTCTAAAATCTTCCACAACCTTCCAAGTCAGCGCCACCAACTGGAGAGGATCGGTTCAAACACATGGGCCTCTGGGAGACATTTCATATTCAAAACACAATTTTTAGCTGTGATGCGTCATGTAGAATGTTGGGATTTCTTTATTATACACTTTTCTCCAAAGAACGGATCAGCCAAGGCTAAAGTAATAGTCTGAGGGTAATCATCCAACTTGTATCTGATGGTGAGCAACTTCATGCAGAGTCCTTGTCACATGCAGACTTCCATGTAGGCCACGAGCCCACCCTTCAAAGGACAGCCCCTGAGCATCCAGGACAGGCAACCGAGCCACCTGACTCTCAGCTCTGAGAACACCAAGGCAGGAGAGCACTTTCCTTGTTCTCCCTGTTCCCCATAACTGGGTGGACTGGATTTCCAATCCTGCCTTTGTAAACTGAACTTTGGCTTGGAGTTTATGGGCATTCACACAGAAGCAGCAATAGGAATTATAGGAATTTAGTGTGTGTGTGTGTGTGTGTGGGGGGGTGGTTTGAATTGTTTTCAGAACATACTTCCCATGTTGAGGATTGAGGAGTGTGGGAGTGGCCAGGACAGCTACAGAGCATGGGGTGCCTTGTTGCAGTTTGTGGAAACAGGGTGCTTTCCAATGAGCTCAGCGGTTCTGAATTTCATAAAACCATCCTGACACCTTCTTTGAAAGAACACTGGGTCCCTGTAACCATATTTATTTTGTGTTCATTTTGTCAACTTCAGGGATGGTTCCTCCCTGGCATCAGGGAGTGGAATTCTGGGGCACAGAGGGAATCCAGAGAGCATCCATAGATTGACAGCGGGCTGGTTCCATAACATGCTTAGTTTGCTAATGAAATGAGTTGAACTGGGGTTGGCGAGTACCTAGTGCTCATGCAAAGAACCAGAATTTGGCTCCCTGAATCCATTTCAGGTGGCTAACAACAGTCTGCAATGCCAATGCTAGGGGATCCAGCTCCCTCTTCTGGCCTCTGCAGGTACCTGCATACACGTACAGACAAGGGCACACACACACACACACACACACACACACACACACACGCACACGCACACGCACACGCACACGCACACGCACACACACACACACACACACACGTGCATGTATGCACATGCCAACAAAAATAAAAATTTTAAAGTGAACTGAGCTCTATTTGTCTGACCCATTTTCTGGTCATTAAAATAGTTCCCTCATATCCTAGGTAGGGCAGCTGCCATTTGTTAATAAGATTCTTAAAAGACAAAGCCAACCACCACCACCATCACCACCACCACCGCCACCACCACTACCACCAGGTCTAGTAGTGTTTGTCACTACTCCATGGACATTGTTTGAGTTCCTCCTCTTTAAAGGTTTGGAGCCATTTCATTACGCCTCACTCACTCACTGAGTAACTTTCCTCCAATCTGGGGTTGGGGCAAGGGTAGAGGATGCCAGTTAGAGATGGGGAACAAGCACTGCCAACGTCCCTCCAGACTGAGGTTCTGAGGGTCCCGATCCATCTTGTCCTCTGTGTGCTTCTGTGAGAAGCTCATCCGTAGCTGTCCTTCCATGTTCTCCTCTAGCCTTGGCAAGCAGCTAGAGGGAGGTTTGGTGCTCTCCAGCTGCAGAGACCTGGTACTGTCACCAGGGAGGCTGCACCTGGGCTGGACCCATTTGTACTGATGGCACTGGGTCCCGCACTATCTGAGCTGCCCTAAAAATAGCTCTCAATTAACATTGCATTTCAAGAATTGGAAAATTTCCCAGAAGTCCATTCTCTTTTCCCTTTTCTATTTCATTACATTTTGCAGTAATAATACACAAGCCTTTGAAAACATGACGGGTAATGAAAAAATGTAATTAATATAAGCAGCGTAAGGCATGTTTTTTTCTCTGTTGTCCTCATAGAAAATTGCAGCTTTAAAGCAAGTGGGATATGAAAATGCATAAATGCCCCTCTCTAAGCTGCCGTGGTTTGTAAATATCTTATGCAAAAACAGTTAAGTCAACTGTCAGAATTTTTTTTTTTTTAAATAACATGAAGTCACATATTCTTGTTAGAAAAAAAAAAATTCCCCTGTGGGATAAACTGAATGATTTGGATAACCGTTTGTACGACTGGGTGGTGATGGTGAAGGTCTTCCACAATGAACCTCGAAGCGAGAAGTACTTCCTCTCTGTGAAGCTGCACCGAAGGCGAAGGCGGCATTAACTGTCCTGCTTCTTGGTACTTTCAACGTCATCAATGTAGCATGAATGTCCTTGCTACTGTTTCACGCCGACCCACCCCATTCCATTAACTGAAGTAAAGAGATTAGGAAGCTGAGAGGCTGTGCTAAATGGTGGCAATACTCCGGTTCACCTGTGTGTGCCACTTAGCAATTACCTAGAGCTGCTCATGGCAGGGGGGTGGGCTGGGGGTGGGGGGTCACACGAAGATTCAACGCTGAACTCAAATGTTCCCCAAATATCTCCCAAGGCCAGTGCTTAGGGTTGTTTTCATTTGATTGTTCCTTGGTCTTTTACGCTTTTAAATGACAGCTGTCTTGTCTTATTGCTCACCACCTATTTCTCCCCTCTTCTGGTTTCTCCAGGATGGCTCTGGTGTTTGTGAGGGTTCAGGTTTCATCTGGGGACTCTGACCTTATATCCCTTCTGCTCTGCCAGGCTCCCTGGTGAAGGCAGGTTCCCCCAGATGAAAAGCCGTGCCTCTCTGCTGTGGCATTCTGGGCAACCATTTGGAGTCCCAGATGTAGGAAATGAAATAATCCACGCTCACACAGTCACAGAGTGCCCATCTGGCACCCAGGAACCTTGCGAGATAGAAGCACACAGGCGTGAGCTCACTTTTGCTATGGCATCTCACCAGCAGGGCTGCAGCCAGTGAGAGAGGAAAAGAATTCTGGGATTCGAACGGTCCCGTTTCACTACTCTCTTTCTGTGTTCTCTCCTTTTCCTTGCTTCTTGTACACCATCCTAGGTGTGAGAAAAGGCATGGTGGGAAAGGCCCCAGAAACCATACATAGATAGATCATTCCAGCCCCCATATCAGGTTGACAGGACAGCCCAATAAGAGACCTCATGATTTTTTTCCTGTTTCCTTGTAAGAGTGTGCGCTATAGTAGGAAGCACAGAAGCCCTGCCAAGGAGAGGCTGGCCAGAGAACACCTGGGGCTGAGTGTGAGCATGTGTGATGCCGAAGCTGACTGTCCCCACAGAGGCTGGCTTGCTGACATTCAACCCAAGTCCTAATTAAAGAGCCAGGCAGATGTGTAGACTCCTGGGGCAGTGGGTAATTGTTACATAAACTTTCCCTTAATCTATGGCTCTGAGTTATCCTTTAAAAACACACATTTTTTTTTTTTTTTTTTTTTTTTTTTTTGAAGAGAGCTGGTAGCTAAAGACAGGGTGAGATCCCTAAAGTAGCAGTTAACTATGGGCAGGGACAGAAATGTGGCTCAAAGGAAAGGCAGGTTAAATCATGTACTGATTTGTATCACAGCAAATTCAAATGAGGGAAAAGATCACCTTGGACGATGTACTTGACATTGTTGGGAATGGCTATACGAAGTGTCAGGTTGCAGTAGCCTTCCAAAGAAGGCATGTTCAAAGCCAGTGGAGGGAGAAGGATGCCACTACACAGGCAGGGTTTGTCCCTGGCCCCCGTGTCTCCAGCACACAAGAGAAAGGGGGTTGGCTGGAAGATGCCCCCATGGAGTTGAGGCTCAGAACTATTAGGGACAGAAAAACAAATGGCTTCCTCCTCCGGGAACTCGCTAGCTCCACCTAGGCACCATTCCTGCCTATCCCAGCGGATGCTCTCTGAGAGTTTGCTAATCCAGGGTACCGAGTGGGTAGCACAATGAGATGTTTGTAAATATGATAAACCATTACAATATTACAGCTTTTCATTTGGAAAGTCATTTAGGCAAGAAATGATTACTGACCCGTGATATGTAAATGATGGGAATGCAGAAATTAGTATTTGGGTCAACTCATGTATTTTTCAACCATGAAATGAAAATCTCAGTGTTCACATTCGAATTCATACACGAAAGCATCACGGTGCCATTAGTTGGCTATTGTGTTAATTTATTATTGTCTTAGTTAATGTTTTCAGAGCCATGGTGAAGTTAGATGTCTACTTTCAATGTACGAATGTCGGAGCTGAAAGGTGGGACGTGTTCCGCTGAAGCAGTGGGTTTCCTGCAGGAATGTTAGGTCAGCTGGGTGGAAAGAAAGCTAATCTGAAGGGGAGGCCTAGGGAGGCTCCTCTCCAAATAGTTCAAGCATAAACCTAGTCTACCACCCACATTTAAAAAAAATGTTTATGAAAACTTTGTTGGAAAGCTATACTCCTATACCAAGCTTTTATCTGCCAATGGGGACACAAAAGAATCCCACAATGGAACTGAAGAGACGGCTCTGCAATTGAGAGCAGAGGACCGGGTTTGATTCCCAGAACCAACAAGGTGGCTCCCAACTACTGTGAGGAGGATCTGATGCCCTCTGTAACTTCTGCAGTGTGATTGTGTGTGTGTGTGTGTGTGTGTGTGTGTGTGTGTGTGTGTGTGGTGCACAGGCAGACAGCAAGCAACCTCTCCCCCATACACATAAAGTTAAATGAACAGAGAAATAAATGAATGAATAAATAAATCAATTAATGAATAAATAAAAGGATCTTCCAATGGCCTTTGTTTTCAAGCCTAAAAGCTGAAGAGGGTCACTGTATAAATGTCTCAAAAACTGAAAGATGCTAGAAAACCCAGGAAAGCTTTCTGGAGGAAGCAATATTTAAATTAAAAACTGCCAGTGTTGCTTAGACTTTCTTAAGTTAAACAAATGAGAAAAGACATGCTGGGTGTAAGTCTAGAGAAGACACTCAAAGATGAAGTCATGTTAGGAGCCGGAGCTTGCTTTATGGATGTGGGAGGAGGTTATTGCAAAGCAGGCGGTGTGGCTTCACGGGATGAACTCTCAGGAGTGGCTCTTGGGGAGAGCTGAAGGCTGGTGAGAGAGGGCAAATCTTAGGGGATCAGTGTGGCCTGCAGCTATCAAAGAGAATGAAGCAGGGGCAAGTTGAGAAGAGAAATAGCCACATGGCCTGGTGCTGTTCACACCCCAGGATAGCTTTCAACGAGGCTCAACTCAAAGTTGTAAATCTATCTAAAATATTGTGAAATGTCTGTCTAATTATTATGTTTGTAAATTTCTTTTTGGTAAGTTTGTAGATGGCAATGTTGTGTCCCTATGTCAAAAAGTTGACCAGAGTTGAGGGTTTAGAGAAAGATGGATTAGGGTTGGGACTTTCCTGTGCATGTGTTAGGAGGGATGTAAGGAAAGTGTGGGGCTAAGAGACAAGAATGGAGTCTCAGGACTAAGTTCCTATGCTGCATGCAGTGGTCAGACTTAGTGTCAACCCTTGTGTTCAATGGACTTAAAGCACGTGATGCTGAAAGAACGTGGATTGACTTTGCTTCCTCATCATGCTCTTTGGCTACAGGGACCCTTGGCATTCTGTCTGCACAACTGGAGCTTAGCATTTTGAACTGTAAGGTTGGGTAGTGTGTAGACTATTGTTTTATCCAACTTTAATCCCCAGTTATGGCTTATACTAACCTCAAAGACAAGCATTCAGTCAAGGTCTTCTCAGGGTATTCACGGGTAGAGAGCTGAGGTCAGAAGTCATGAAGAAGCTTCTGATGCAGGATTGCTTTGAAATAGTTGGCAAACCCAATGGTTCTCAATGGTGGTCGTATGTCTCCTGGTTCTCAATGGTGGTCGTATATCTCCTATGGAGGGCCTTGGGACTCCTGCCAGAATTTCCCAGATGCCACAATATTGGGTTAGAGCCAAAGACACTAGACTTCTATACGCAAAACAGCCCCTCATGATAAAGGATCACACGGTGTCCAACCTAACTTCTGAATGTCTCACCGGCTGTGCCTACAAGGGAACCTGTTTATAATTACTTCAGCCTGAAACCCGACTCCAATTTACATACTCCATTGCTTAATTTTAATAGACACTAAATTTTCCATGAATTTACAGCTTCCATGTAAATCAGGGGAAGACTATATTTTGTCTTCTTCAGAACTTTGCCAAGACGTGGACAAAGAGAGAGCAGATTCCCAATAGTTTTGAAATAGCATCACTTCACTAGTCCAGGGCCTTTATGGCTCTGAGTCTATGCACAGATGAAAGCATTTACATCTTCATCATGCTTTCCAACCTTACATATCTAAATGCACATCTCATTGTGAACCAATTTCTCTTTTCCCTCTTGTAAAGTATATTTAGGACGTTGTATCACTATGCAAAACTATGTATGTAGCTACCAAACTATATGTGTCATTAGTGCTCAGGATTGTACAAGAAGGGCTATGAAGTTGTTTCCTTTGTTGTAGTCAGACACCAAGCTCATGCCTGTAATTGCAGTACTTTGGAAGCTTAAAGAGAAGAGTTATGACAAGTTTAAGGGTGACCTGGGCTGTATATAGTTTCAGGTCAGCTTGGAGTACAGACTTAGATCCTTTTTCAAAACAAACAAATAAACAAAGATGTTGGGTCTGATGGGCTGAGAATCTCAGACTTAAAAATCTAAGAAAGTTACAGATGATAGCTTATATGAGACTAGCTATTATTTGATGCTGGGTCCACCCATAGATTTTCTGGTACTTTCTCATTAGCCTGGCATGGAATGCTTTAGACACTGTATGGGTGTATTAGGGACACAAGGAGGCATGAGTCATGCACTATTCTTAGATCCTAACAAATAATTGTCAATATCATTCAAGATGAGGTGGTAGGGACCTGTGCTATACCAACTATGAACACTTAAGAGCACAAACCTGGAAGGTTAGACAGGAAGTTGATAGCTAGTAATTAGAGTAAGGGATCCTGTTGCCCAACACTTCAGGCTGGGGATGAGAGAGGACCCCCCCCAACTGGGGAAGGACCAGACAAAAGCAAAGCCTCAGCTCAAGTGACCATAACTAGGGGCCCAAAACAAAGATGTAAAGCTGACAGCTGACACCCCAAACCTAGCCAAAAGTGGGACCTTAGGATGAAGGTTCAAGCTAGAACTCAGAGAAACTGGGGTCCAGGGAAGGGCAGTAGTAAGAGAGTCTCTATGTTGTGTTGTAGACATTGAAGTCAGGATGACTTCTTATGTTGTGATGAATTGCAGATCCATGTCTGTGGTAAATTTTGAGAAGGAAGCCAGGTACAGAGACTGGGAGCCTCTCTGTGGGTACCTCTCACACTCAGGTAGTTAATGATGTAACAGGAAGAGTCCATATGCACATGATTAAGGAATGATCAGATGGACAGTTGTTAACAGAAAGTCATGTAGTGTTTCAAGAGTACCTGAAGGTGCTGACCTCTGGTCTTGGTCTATAATTATTTTTATAAAGTCCTAAAGTGTTCAAGTTCATTGGTAAATGACTATACTATTCTAAGTAACAATTGTAAACCAGTAAATATATAAAACGTCAGATATCTCTATATTATCCCACTTGGCCCTTGACCCAATACAACTGCAGTAGTAAGCCATATATTATTGTACTCCTTATTTTACAATTAGATCGAAGCTCAGAAAAGGTTACTTATTGCATAAAGTCACATTGCCATACAGGCCACAGGGATACTATCTCTCAGAGCCAGCCATACTATCCCTGGTCTACTACTTTGAACTGACTGTGCGACTACATTTTTCACAACTCCCACAGGTATTTTAGTTTTAGCTCTGACCTTGTGTTGGAATGAAAGATGTGTTAGTTACTTTTTTCATTGCTTTGACAAAATACCTAGCAAATGCCACTTAAGAAAGCGAGGGTTTATTTTGGTACATAGTTTGAGGGACAGTCCTTTAAGACTGGGAGTCATAGCATAGGCGCTGGAGGCAGCTGGTGAGTTGTATCCGAAGGATGCAGAGAGAACACTGGTGCTCAGCTCTCCTTTTCCTTTTCCTCCATTCAGGACTCCAGCCAATGGGATGCTGCCATCCTTCCCTCCTCACTTAAACCTTTCAGCAAATACCTTCACAGACACACCCAGAGGTGTGTTTCCACGGTGATTTTAAAAGCAGTCAAGTCAGCAATGAAGATTAACTATGGTAAGAGGCTTACACTTAAGAAGCATGTGAACACTGGATATGATCTGAAAGACTGTCAGACCTATTAGGAGATAAAGACAGAGTAGACTTTCAGACCCAGGTACTGGGACACACTGAATTGAAAAGAGGCAATTCCTTCTCTGACTGATGGCTTGTATTTGAATGAATACCTTTCTGACAATAATGGCGTGATAACAGGAACGGGCGAAGCCATCATCCAAGTACCACATGTTTTGTTTGGATCTATGGAATGGTAGGGCTATAAGATAGGTCTTATTTCCCACATTTAGTGATACATTAATAATGATAGTTAACATGTGGGGTTCACTCATTCTAGTGAAGAGTTACTTAGGGGATATAAGAGAGAACGTAGGTGGCTATCTTAGAGTATCGATATGAAGAAATACCATGACCAAGACAACTCTTATAAAGGCAAAACATTTAATTGGGGCTGGCTTACAGTTCCAAAGATTCAGTCCATTATCATCACGGCAGGAAGCATGACAGCATCCAGGTAGTCATGGTACTGAGGAAGGAGTTGAGAGCTCTACATTTTGATCTGAAGGTGGGCAGTAGACTGTCTTCTGCAGCCAGTCAGGAGGGGACTCTCTTCTGGAGTGGGTAGAGCTTGAGCATAGGACCTCAAAGCCTACCCTCATTTCCTCTAACAAGGCCTCACCCACTCCAACAAGGCCACACTTCCTAATAGTGAAACTTCACATGGGACAACCACCACAGTGACCAAAAGGGACCTGGGCTCAGCTTTTTATACCTAGGGTCTTACACATCTTCATCTGGTAAACCCTAGGCCATGGACGTTTGCCTGCAGCAACCCATTTCTACTTTCCCAGTGTAGTTTGAAATTGGTGCAGCATCCATTACCTTAGCATTCTGTCCTTTATGACCAAAGGCAGCCAATGAATACTTACTCATAAACCTTTGCCACTGTCACAATGCTGAGGTGCCACCTCTGGAGTCAGTGCGATGCTAGTTCCCACAGCCTAAGACTCTGAAGCATCTTCATGGTGGATTACAACTCCATCCTTATTCCTTTAGCCACAGATACATATTGGGAGGGAATGGTGTTGGCACGTGTTAAGTGTTTTTGCTCGGATGGGATAGGAGGAATCCTGGGACTCCATCCAACTGTGAAGGGAAAAGGTATCCTAATGGAAAGGCATCCTGAGACATCCTGGGATGGTGTGTGAAAGGAAGGCCATCCTGAGACACGGGAGCCCAGGAACCACATAGCTCTGACAGGAAGCCTTCTTAGCAAAGGTGTTATAGCTCCCAGGGGAGGGTAGCCCCTGACTGAGCTGAAAAGCACAGGAACCTCAGCTCTGCTCCTTCTCTTTTCTTCATTGTTTCTTTTCTTGGCTTCTAACTGAGAGTCACACCAGGCAGGAAATCTCACAGGAGAGATTTATTGGAGGGTTCAGGGTGTGGAGGGATGAATACAGAAATGACTGCCTTCTGCTCCTGGGAGCAGACAGCAGAGAACTGGACAAAGGGCAGTGCTTAGATAGGATTTCTCAGGGGGGTGGAGCTTCTCAAGGCAGAAGTTTCCAGAGCAAGGACTGGTGAGATTTCAAGACCTGAGCTTGGAGTGGTGGTGGTGGTGGTGGGGCGGGTCAAGGATTGATGATTTTCCTGCTCAGGGATTGATGTTTTTTTGTTGTTGTTGTTGTTGTTGTTGTGAGAAGCTAGGGATAGATGGGTTTTTCTGCTCTGGGACTGTTGGCTTTTCTTCACCCCCTTTTCCCCACATCAAGCCAACGAGTTAGGGTGGGAAGTCCTTCCTGGCTGTAGCCTGCTTTTGCTAAGGCTCCATCTCTGTGGGACTGCTGGGTGTTAGGGGAATAAGATGGAGAAGAGGTGCTGCCTTTGTGGACAGCTCCTGTGGGACAACCCTCCTGAGGTGGTGTTTCACCAAGAGTGTAGGCCGAGGCAGGAAAGCCGTCTGTCACCACTGTGGACAGTTCTTGAGGTATGGCTCCTGCTCAGGATGGGGAAAGGCACAGGCTGAGGAGATGTGGTTGCCGCCATTTTGACAGTAGCCACCATTTTGGAGAGCTCCCTTGGGACATTTTACTGCAGCAGCCATAGGCTTGACAGTTTTAGTGGCTCAGCAGATTTTGTGGTGTGCAGCTCAGGGACTACAGGACATACCTGAAAAATCTGAGACATGGACACCTACCTTAAAGTTTCAGTAGACACTGGATTCAACTTAGATCTGTTAAAGGAGAAAAAGGTGGGAGCGATGCTTGACTGGAATCCCTCCTCCAGTTTTGGAATGCTCATTTATTCTTCTGTTACTAGCTGTGTTCCAAGGAAGGTCACTGGAACCTCTCTGGGTACCCCTGAAGTTATTTTTTAGCTCACAGGAATGTAGCAAAACTCCAAGTACGTTAAAATGACTTCCTTTAGCTCTTCAGTTGACTGTGGTATTGTTCAAGGGATACTTTCTAGAACACTCCCTTTTCAGTTACTGAGGAATTAATGGAGCCAAGTAAAGAGGAATCTTTAATAGGCTTAAGTTAACATTTCCTAAGTTTCCTGTGATTGAGACTTGGGCAGAAAATAGAATACCGAATAATGTGTAAATGGCTTTTCCTTATAAATACATTTATCTGAAGAACTTCATTATTACATAAATTACTTCTTCAAAATTAATTTCCACTTATTTTAAAGAGATGAAACCCATGTTTTCAATGTGCTTAGTAGAGTTCAGTGATCACATATAATAACAATGTATTAAAAGCCGCACAGAAAAGAAACCATTAAAAAAAACCCATAACTCAACAGACGAAAATAATGACAGACTAGCCATTCATGCAAATTAGCTAACTCCCATTTATCAAAGAAAATATTTCATAGCATTAACAACACTGTCACTTAAGAAAAATTAAACGGGGCCCAGAACCACACATTCATTTTTACTGTGCTCATTATTCATTTGTGTGTTTCTTTCCTCCTTTTCAAACAAAATCACAAGTTTTGGATTCAAAGTTCGGCAGAGAGAGAAGCATATGATTCTTCTGATTGTTACTGACCCCGAGGTTAGCAGCAGTAAAGCTGTGGGAACAAATCTGTCTTGAATCAGGTCCAAACCCACATCTCCCAGCGTGCATGAAAGGCAAGGAGTGAGGGGGCAGTGGATATGAACATGGGTAATCTTGGAAATCAAAACATTAAACATATGTCAAAGATCATCAAATCCACATCCACACACCTCATAGAGATGTCTTTTATCTGAGGAGTTCGACCCTCTTCAGTATACAATGGTGTGCTTTGTGCTTTCTGCTCCCGAGGGCCTCGTCCTAGCGTGCTGCATGCAGTTACCACACAACACAGGTTTTCAGATGGGTGCACACAAAGCTCTCACTTTTTTTTTTTCTTTTTTTTAAGTAAAGTCAGGTTTCATAAACGACACCCTTATTGATCTCTAATCTCTATTCCTGTCTGGACACATTATTGTTTTGTTTTGTTTTCATTTTTGTCTTACTTTTCTATTTATTTATTTATTTATTTATCTATTTATTTAATCTTCCACATCAAGCCATTTGCCCAGTAAGTGGTACAGTTGAGGAAATCCCCTCAGGTTTTTTTGACTTGTTTTCTGGTGTTGAAGACATTAAAACCTATGCTTAACTCTTTGGAAGAGCTTCAGATGCAGTGAAGAATGTTTCAGATTGAGAAATTGAATATATTACTGTGGTTGCTTGAATAGATATGGCTCCTATGGACCCATGTGCTCAAATGCTTAGCCACAGGGAATGGCACTATTTGGAGGTCTGGCCTTGTCGGAGGAAGTGTGTCACTGTGGAGGCGGGCTTTGAGATTTTACAGCTCAAGCTACGCCTAGTGTGACATACAGTCTCTCCTTGAAGATCAAGATGGAGAACTCTTAGCTTCTTCTCTAGCACCATGTCTATCTGCATGCTGCCATGCTTCCTGCCATGATGATTGTGGACTAACTCTTGAAACTGTAAGCCAGCCCCAATTAAATGTTTTTCTTTATGAGAGTTGGCTTGGACATGGTGTCTCTTCACAGCAATGGAATCCTGACTCAGACAATTAACAATGCTGGCTTCATTCCTTGCTCCACTGGACATCACACTGACACTTTCTTTCCCTGTCCAAACCTTGTCCTGTGGGAAAATTGAAATCATATTTTCAAAATCCAGTTTCATCCCAAAGCATGTAATATTATACTATTGCTTTACAAACTAGTCTTTGAATAATATTATTTTTATCAAAATCACTGGTGTAACTTTCCTCTTTCTTTGTCTTGTTTTTCTCATCCATTAACTGCTTAGAGAGAGCTTATCCTCCGTACCTCATGAGCTCTTGTCTAATGTGAGAAATCTGTCGCATCTACAGCTTTTGTCTGAATAAAGTCATACACCCCTTGTGTGGCTACTGGTACAGAAAGTCCATTCCCATCTCTGTATCCAATCATCACTGGTAAATACCACAGCTTTTTACAGAATCTTCTTGACAGGAACCTGTACTGTGTCCTGGTACAACATGTGCTGAGAAGGGACCAAATTCCTATCGTTCTGCCCTCTGAAGGAGTATGAATTGATTGGATTTTCATAAATGGTGGAAGGACTTGGGTGAGCAAAATGAATAGCTAGTTTGGCTGAAGTGATCCAGAAAACAGTACCTTGATATAGTGCCGTCATATGAAGATTGGGGTAGGTGGGAAAGAATCTGGCTCTTTCTGAAGGAGAGAAACTTGAGAGTACTGTGGTGGGCACCAATAGCCATCTAGACACCAACCAGTCTCTCCTGCTGGTTTAGAGGAGCAGGCAGAGCTCTTTTGACTTCTGTGCCCCCGCCCCCAACCCCCCAGTGCCTCCCCATCGTCCATCTTTTACCACGTGGGGTGGGGGAAGAGCCTTTGCTCACCCGTTGCTAATTGGCTTTTCCTTGTCGGGTGAGGCAGAGGAAGCTGAGACTCTCTGGTGTCCTATCTTGAGTTCTCCTGCTCCATCCTTCAGGGATTTCACAGGCACTACAAAAGATCATCTGCAAACTTTGTAGATAGGGCCGAGGGGAGAAAAGATGACTTGTAGGGAAAAGTCTGAAGTGCGTCAGCGCACACTTGGGTGGGATATTTGCTTATCTAATTTGTCCTAAACTGGAGCATCTGTTTTGGTTACTAAAGTAAAACATCTTTGATGATTAAATAAAAAAAATAATTGTCCTGTTAAGTTGTTTCCTTTAACCTTGTTTAACCCTCCAGATTACATTTGGAAAGATTGCATACCACGGAAAGAACTGTATCTTGTAATAATTTCACTGGCTTTGCCAAGATACACCTAAAAACACAATTTGAACTTGTCCAAACTCATTTGATCTCCCTCACCCCACATCTACTCTCTGTGGAGGATAACCTCCTGGAATTAGCAAAGGGATTTTGGAGCTGAACACACTCTTCACTTGCTAGAGCGAAGCTGAGCATGAGGCTTGTCTTCCGTCTGAGTCACGGAGGGAGGGCGGCCGGACACTCAGCATTCTTCCTCCATCCCTGCAGAGTTACCCCGCTCTCCATCTTTATCTTTAGCCTACATCTTAGAAGCTGAGTCAGTGAGAGGCTCACCGTCTCCAGAACTCATCTGTCCTGCTGGAGCCAAGTAGATCTGGGTCTGCAGAGCCTCTCCGAGCCCTTCTTCTGCTGGACAAAGGAAGTTTTGCCAGAAAAGGCTAAAAGACAAAAAGTCACGTGTTTACTACTCTACAGTAATTTCCCCTTTACCGCCCCTCCTTAAAATGCGTAGGAAACTTGAGTTTGGAGCTAAGTGACTGGGGTGGGGAAAGGAGGGGGGGCTGAAGACTAAGGTGATGAATTATCTAAGGGAAGCAGATTCCTTAGGAGATGGGGGGTGTGGGGGTCAAGGACAGCTTGGGCTGGGGAGACACAGCCTGATTGGTAATGTTCTTGCCGTGTAAGGATGAGGGCCAGACTCCAAATTAAATAAGCAAAACAAAACATAAAAAAGCCAGGCACAGGGGCTGGAGAGATGGCTCAGCGGTTAAGAGCACCGACTGCTCTTCCAGGGTCATGAGTTCAAATCCCAGCAACCACATGGTGGCTGACGATCAACTGTAATGGGATCCCGTACCCTCTTCTGGTGCCTCTGAAGACAGCTACAGTGTATCTATACACATAGATAAATAAGTAATTCCTTAAAAAAAAAAAAAAAAAAAAAAAAAACAGGCACAGTGGCCCACATCCTCTGGCCCTCATGGTCACATGTGCACACATACCCACAACACATACACACATGCACACATAATACACACAGAAAACTCTAGTGACTGCTGCCAGACATAACGGGTCGGAATTCAAGCATCTGACTCCTTCCTTGCCTCTATTTCACACTGACATCCTCCCAGGGGACACTGTAATAATGATATGTTCGCATTTCCAGTGACATGTTCATGTTGTCAGAGACTGGGCTATGTCTAGATGAAAGTATTTCTGAAGTATTGTTGGAATGTTTTGCATCCGACTGTTAATTCACCCCAGCCTTGAAGTCTATTTAGATGGAGGAACTATTTAACTAAAACAATCCCCTTGCCATTTCCATGTGTGTCCACATATTTACCAGAATCAGCTAGGATAGGCGACGGCAACCAATTGGAAAGTCAGTGTGTTCATGTAAAAAGTCTATTTAATTCTCTAGAGACATAAGATGTTGAATCCCTTGGCAAGTAACGGGTCTATATATTTTTGCTTCGGGTTGGAATACTCTCATTCAAGTATTTCAAAACTGCTGTTGAGAGCTAGTGAGAAGCAACAGTTGGAGCATGTCTCAAAACTCTTGGAGCTTTGGAAGAACAGGAGAGAGGATGCGGCCGAGTGCCTCTTAGATGGTATGAATGGTATGGTAGTGAGTTGTGGTCCTTCTGTCCCATTTGAGTGTGACTCTCCAGAGTGGGACCGGGGACAGGGTTTATTCAAACTGTCTGGTATTTTTTTTTTTTTTTAAACCAAGGAAGCTTTAAACAGACATGGTCCATTGAGTCTGAGCTCTATACCTCCCAGATACCAGACTTCTTCAAGGAAGTGGTTAAGACTACACAATGCTGCTAAGTGGGTCTGAAGTCTTTGGGCTCTAATTCCATTCACTGCTTCCATGCTTTAAACAAGCCGCATAAGCAATGGCAGAGCAGGATTGGGAATCCGTGACCTCGTCAGTTCTACATGTCAGAAATCTCTTCCAGAACATTCTGCTTAAACATTGTAACTCAAAAGCCTGCCTATCTCTGCAAGGGGGACAGAGCTCCCAATTTTAGAGATTGCTTCCATTTATTGTGCCAAATTATGACTTCCTGTGGCCTCTATCCTCCTGCCTTAGTGTGTCTTCTGGAGTAACAGAATAATTCTTTCAGACGTAATGCCTGCAGATGATGCTTGGGAAATGCCAAATATGCTCCCTGTTCCCGTGTTGGGGGTCTTCCGACTCTAACACTAAAACATGATGCTCACAAGGCATTGCATTTTCACGCAAAGTCTTTTCATTTCTAAAATTGCTTTCGATGGTTTCCGTACTCTTAGGCACTAGCCACTGGAAATAGACTTGCTACCATCTCGGTTAAAATGAATAGAAGCCATAGTCCTGTATAGTGACCACTGCTCGTGGAGCTACTTTAAAGATGTTGACACACCACGTTGAACTGAGCTCAGGAACTCACATGGGCTCTAGCCAAGTGTAGTGAGGGTGTCTCTTCTAGTGGTGCCCTTGGCCATGTTGGCTGCCAGGTCATGTCTTATTGTTAGTTTGCGCTGAGCTAAAACCCCACCCAGGACCCAGGACTCCATGTAGGTTCATTGTCAACTTACACTATGATTTTGGTTTGTGGATGGCGTCTAGATTTTTGGGGTGCTGTGACAAAGTGCCTCCGGTTGAATGTCTTATAAACAACAGGGATTTGCTTCTTGTAGGTCTGAAGGCCTGAGACAAGAGCCCTGGTGTGGCCAGGTTCTGAGGAGGGATATCTTCCAGGATGCAGACTGGCAACTTCTCTTTCGCAGTGAGGACACAACCTTGGCGATTAGCTCTTCGTCTCTTTTTATGAAAACACTTAACCATCCACAAGAGGCCCAGCTTTTTTACCTTCCTATCTCCAAAGGTCCCTTTCCTGATATAACTTACGTTGGGGGTGATAAGGAAACATTTGGATTTGGGTGGGAACATAAATATCTGGTCCATAAAGGTAGCAAAACTGAAGGTCATGAAAGTTCAGGGTGCTTGAGATTATGCATCTGGTTTACATTCTAGTTATGACTTTGATTTTTAAGGTTTTTTTTTTTTTTTTTTTTTTTTTGCTTTTGATTCAAAATCTGCGCAATTCCTGACTCTCAACACACGAGTAAGTCAGGGTTTCCCTGCCTGAGTTTCAGCAAGTGAGAACGAGAGGAGTAGGGAAGGCTTTTTCCTTGGTTAGTTAGGTGTGCTTGCCTTGACTCAGAATTTGAATTTCTTACAGTTTATAAACCCTTAATTTATCTATCACCATAGCAGTGATCTTTCTCTCTAACTTGTTCACTCTGTAAATGAATTAAATCTATACGCCCCTGGCTAAGGTGTAAATGGTTTTACACCTGGGGGGATGGTTCAGAATGCAAAGTGTTTGGGGACTTGAGATCCTTAGCACTCTTAAAAAGCCAGGCATGGCCGGTGTAACCCCAGTGCTGAGGGGGTAAAGGTAGCTCGATCCCTAGAGCTCATTGGACAGCTCATTCAGCTGAGTTGTCGAGCTCCAGGTAGGTTTACTGAGAGTCTTTGTAACAAAAAAAGTGATACAAATAAGGTAGAGAGTGATTGAGAAAGATGCTCAATGTTGACCTCTGGCCTCCACATGTGTGGGCACAGATCCCGTGTCTCTCTCCCTCCCTACTTTTCTTCTTCTTCCTCCTCCTCCTCCTCCTCCTCCTCCTCCTCCTCC
>JADRCD010194992.1:37338-49196 GCA_019843815.1 Montemys delectorum | reverse complement strand
AGTGAGCATGGGTTAGCATACTATACGATCTAGGTTCCAGCATTACCTGAAATGGGTTTGTGGAGGCACACAGACCTGTAAATATAATCCACCTCTGTAGGTTGGGTCAGGCTAGGTATGGTGACTGATGCCTGTGATCCTAGCACCGGAGGCTGTGATGGGTAGATCGCAAGTTCAAACTTGGGTGGCAAAGGAGACCCTGCTGCCTCAAAGACAAATATCAGGCTGATTTTCCTAAGGAATAAACGGTTTACTATTGTAATGAATTCTGTGGAATAACCCTCCAGAGAGGCCCTGAATTTACCTCTCTGGTGGCATTGAGTGTTTGATGGTCCCTTTGTGCCCTGAACCATGTTTTTGACCTGGATACTGTTAGTTTTTTACACTTAGCTGCCTTTCTAAAGACGGGAAGATCTAATGGCTATTGCAGCTTGAACACTTGCTGCTATGTAACCAAATTGATGGGGCTGCCAAGAGGACTAAGACCAACGGGAAGCTAGTAAGGACCTGACATATCTTGGTGGCTGTGGAGGGTGGAGCCTTACAGCTGATGGTCGGTCACCTGCTTCCCTCCTTCCCCTTGATGGTGTAACTGAGGGAGCCAGGACTATGTGACTTGCATGTGTGCTTTTCTACGCTATCCATGTGACTGGGATACCATTCTGACAGTGAGACAGTGACCAGAGGGTACTAAGCACAGGTTGTGTCTGCCTCAGAATCACCCACAACACAATGTGTCTTTGTGGGCTCTGGCTTAGATCAAGTAGATAGGGAGACTCTGGAACTGCATCTTATAGGAGAGCCCAGGGCTGAGAATCTACGAGACACCCTGGAAGTTATGGAGCTTCTGAACTTGGGCCTGAGATGTAAAGTCACAAAGTGGGCTGGCGCCAACTTCCTCTGTGCACAGCGCGTATACACTACAGATCTCCAATGGCAGACACTACTTTCACTCACCACTCCTCCCAGATGTATGTTACCGATGCCGTTGACCTTACTGAACCACTCACTTCCTGCGCTCTCATGGTGGTGATACTGAAGGTTGTACGCAGTGACCAAGCATTTTTCCACCGAGCTGCATCCCCAGCCCTGACCCCTTCATTTTCAATACCTTAGGATATTTTATACTTCCTCCCCCCTGACCCCTAGCTAGTTCCTCGTATGATATAGTAAAAGCCTGCCTGCAGCTAGTGGGTTCCTATCCGTAGAGCATTCTGAGTATCTTTCCGAAGACACTCCAGGGTGGTCAGACGTCAGGATGGGAGATGAAGCCAGAAATCCAGTGAGGGCAGCGGGGCCTGCTAGTGATCATTGTGTGGGAGGACAAAGAGAAGGAGCCTCTGACAGATGCACAGCGACCACAAAGAAGGCTGCCTTGGGCAGTGGGCAGCAGCCTCTTGAGGCCTGAATGGGCAAAGCGGCCCATTTACTTCCGGTACGTGATCCCTAATTGCGTGGGATCTGCAGTGATAAAATAACCGCCCAGGCAAAAGCCCAAAGGCAAAGGAATTCCCAGGAGCACGCAAGTCAGGAAGTCAAATCTCGCGAGCGCGGAGAGGCTGCAGCGGGTCACGTGACCCTCGCTCCTGCTTCCGGCTGGCGGAGCAGACTGGCGGCGTCGCCCGGGGCAACAGCAATGGCGTCCACGGCGGCTGGGCAGCTCTTCTCGCTGGAGCTGCTCGTGGACTGGGTGCGGCTGGACGCCGGGCTGCTGCCGTGCGCCGCGAGCCCCGCTGTGGCGTTTCGCCTGCTGGACTTCCCGCCGCTGCTCGTCCTCCCGCCGGCCGCTCCTGGCCCGGAGCCCCAGCGCGGCGCCATCGGCTTCGGGCGCGGCAAGGCCTGCCTACTGCGCCTGCGCCCGGCCGCCCTGCGTCGCCCGCGCCTGCGTGCAGCCCTGCTGCAACTGCCCGCGGGACCGACCTCTGCGCCGCGCCTGTTGGGGGCTTGCGACATCCTGCTGGTCCCCTCCCTGGGCCAGAGAGGTGTATTCAGCCTGCGCGGCCAGGAGGCCGAACCCGTTGGGGAATTGGCGCTCTTCTATCGCCTGACCGAACTGGGACGCTTCCCCCCGGGGGCTCCCCAGCTGCGAGGCCCGCTGAGCCCTGCGTGTATCATGGGTTCCGAAGCCCTGGAGGTGTCAGAACCACGAACCGAGGAGACCTCGAAGGCATGCACCAAAGACACCTCTGCCAAATGTCTACAGTGTGTCTCAAATGCACGCCTCTTGGAAGCCTCAGAGAAATGTGCCAAGGATACCAACAGCTGGTTTGCAGGGGACTCAGACGCCTCAGCTGTCCAGAAGTCCTGGGAAGAAGCAGTGTTACACAGTAAGGCTAGCTCTGGGGACGTGACTTCTGCCCCTTGTTCGCCCGCTCCCAGTGGGAGGACTGTCAGTCCTGTCAGTCTGGAAGTCACAGGACTGGACCTTGAAAACAACACATTTTGCCCTCCTCCTCTGTATTACACTCACCTGACTCAGGAAAAGACTCCTTCTGCCAGGGTTGAAATCACTATTGAGCCTCAGAGAAACGAACCAGAGGATCTAGATGACATTTTTCCCGAAACAAACCTTGTAGGTCCTTCCATAAGGCCAGTGAAACATACAAGATCTACAATGCAAGAGAGCCCTCCGGTGCTTCTAAATCTTCCACAGACGCAGGGTTCAGGAGAAGCTAACAAAGCTCCATGTCCTCCTCAGATTGAACAAAGTACAGTCAATGCAATAAGACAGCTGCCGCTGTTGAATGCTTTATTGATTGAGCTGTCCTTGCTGTGCAACCAGCCCGTGGCAAATCCCACCCAGGTACATCCCCATTTAGCCTGGTTGTACAGAGGAGAACACAAGGAACCAGACCCTTCCACCAAGTCCACATCTCCGTCAGAATCAAAGAACAACACGCTTTCTGTGCGAGAAAAGGAAAAGCTGGTGAATCCTCAGTCTAAAAAGAACTCTAAAGGTAAACATTCAAAGAACAGTGGTAGCCTTCCACCAAAGGTTACAAAGAGGAGACTGCTTTATGGCTTGACTAATACACTAAGACTGCGTTTACAGCAGACAAACCCTGGCATGCTGGTTGTACATGAAAAGAGAGAACAGTACAGGAGGTCACAGATACAAGCTGTGGGACCAAAGTTCCGAATCCCATCCTGGAAAGGGAAAGTGTCAAACTTGGCAGCAGAAAGCCAGATGTCACCACAGCTGCCTGGGGATATGCCAACAGATTCTATTGAGAAACTATCAAGCTTGGCAGTTCAAAGCCCGTTGCCACCACAGCTTCCTGGGGATAAATCTTTAGACTCTAATGGGTCTTTTGCTGAAGGTAGTGATACTTCAATGCAAATCAGTGAAGGCTTTGATGAGTCAAGCACAACTAAAGGAGTGAAACAAAGCCATGCTATGAAACAAGAACCCATTGACCAGAGTGAAAACAGAACCATCGTCACTTCTCTGAGAGCATCTGTGAGCCCTGCAGGCTCTGTAATCCCAGAAAGATCTCCTCCATCAAATAGTTTCGGAGGAAAATGGAAAAAGAAAGTCCAAAGCCCAGGGCTTTCCCAACAGGATCCTACTGTTGACAAAACTGTAGATGAGGGGAAGGATGGTGGGCAAGGCAAAGTCACAAGTGCTGCTGCTACAAGTGAAAATAGACCACCCAGTAGAAAAAGTTCATGCGAGAGCATCTCAGAGCTACAGTATCAGGATGGGTTCACCAGCCCTTGCTATTCTGAAGATTTCTGCACAACTGAGAATAACAGCAGAAGTCTGCTAGCTCCCGACAGCAGTACAGGGGCAGAACATGTGCAAAAGAGTTTACAGGCAAGCAAGCCAAGTGAGGCAAGGCTGTCCACAAGGAAAAACAGCAGTGAAGTGAGTTCTGTGCTCACCCCTCCCTTTTCTGCTGGCTCACCAGTGTGTTCTCATAAAAGAGCTCATGTACTGAAGATTCACGATAGTCTGGAGGAAGCATCCAGTCTCTCTACCAGTGACTTTTCATCACAGTGGACAAATGAAAAGGAAAACAAGGCAGATCCAGGTAGTTCAAAGGCCATGAAGAGAGGACGGGGCAGCTCCACTAAACCTAAAGTAGGAGCTGGCCACAAGTCGTCTGAGAAAAGCCAGTCACCAAGGACATCTCAAGTGAGTTCTTATGAGCCATCAAATTTGTCTGAGTTAGAACTCAAGGCCATAGATGGCAGTGCCTCAGCTGACTTCCAAGAAGAGGAAGATGACCTTGGTTCACTGCGAATTTCCAGACAGTGCAGAGACATCTGCGAGTTAGTAATAAATAAACTTCCGGGATACACAGTGTGAAAGTATGCTACTTTCAAAAACGAGTTCTATAGCTGCTGGGTACTGATTCGGAAGAGTTGTAATAATTCACACATAACCTTAGCACGCATGCATGTGGTAGTTCTTAAGAAATGTAAATAGTTTATCATTGATGTTTAGTGCCTTACCCTTCAAGCTGATTATACTCTGAAGTCACTGTTAGGCTTAGGAGTGATTCCTTTGTAAAATGTTTAAGATTAAATGCCTGTACTCTTGGATCATAATCTGTTTTGAGGCAAAGATTATTCTAAAGTTGGCATTTCGGGTACCATTATAAAGAGAAGGTCTTGCTAATAACCTTAGCACCAATTCTTAATGGGAATAAATCTTGTAACAGATGGATGTTTTAGAGCTTGAGATACAAAAGTGTGTGAATTACCCTTTCTGCTAAGAGCTTTTGGTTTATAGACTTGTAACATTCTGTTCTTTTATTATTTATTCTCCCTTTTATCTCACTTGATGAACATATATTTGAGCTTATGTTTTTTTGATAAGAGAGTCTGTCTTGTTTTACATACCAATATCACTTTGGTTTTTATGAAGTTGCTGAACTTAGCATTTAAAATGCCTACCGTAGGGTGTAGTACTAACACAAGAAGCATGGAAACTCCCCAGTGGGGACGTGTTTAGGTACTGCTTTACTTTTGCTGGGTATAACACCTTTCAAGTGTGCTCAGGCCTTTAGAGAGAACAAAGTGAGACTTTATCCCATATAGTTCCACAAATAGGAGTTTGGTTTACGATTAAATACTTCTGTGTATTTAATAAACACTTGTGTTTTCAGGTTGTTTGGTGTTTATTTTTAATGTGGGAGAGCTTGTTTCATATGCCCTAGTCATCAGTTTTGAATGACTTCCATTGACCTTAGACTTGATTCTGTGTTCTGATCTGTAGGCATTTTCATACAGTTGTGTCCACTCTTAACTCTTAGACTTTTTAATGATGCTAATGTTCTGGGAGCTGCTAGGCAAAGCCCTGATTTCCCCTTCTCTGTGAACAATTACATAGCTATGTGGCCATGTTCCAAGTGATGGTTATATATACTAGGTAAGACTTATAATGAGGAAGATCTCTCTTTGAGGGTCATTGTGAATAAAAGTGATGGTAAGAATGAGCCTGGGACATTCCTGGGACAGAAAATGTCATCTTGATGTTCATGTTAGTCTGGTATAAAGGACATGTGTTGCACAAGAAAAGTTCCAGATTGTAGAGATAATCAAATTCCAAGTACATAGTCAAGCTATAGGAGACAGGCACAGTACCGCAGTGGGTTATGTGTGAATACCAGTAAGTAGCTGTGGCTTTTGAATATTGTAAAATTCTGGAAATAACTAGTTTCAGAGATTACATGTGGAAATGTAAAAGGACTTTCATGACTACAAGATGATTTTTCTTTGAATATATAAAATGTGTGTTGTATTTTGATTTTGTAAGACATAGCTTGGTACTCAAACATGAACTGTGTCAATTGTTTAATGGCAGTTTTTTCATGGAAAAGACAAAAATATAAGTGTTAGAAGAATCGTTGACAGTAAGAGAAATGTCCCCCATAAATTGGTGTATTTGAACACTTGCTCCTCGGTTTGTAGCATTGTTAGGGAAGGGTATGTAACTCTTTCGGAGGTAGAGCCTTGTTGGTAGGAAGTACATTGCAGCATGGGCTGAGGGCTTTGAGGATTTATAGTTTTGTCCCGTGTGTGTGTGTGTGTGTGTGTGTGTGTGTATGTATGTATGCATGCATGCATGTATGCTTCTCTGTCTGACTGACTGTCTGTCTTCCTCTATGTGGATTAAAAAAATGTGACAAACTAGCTTCCTGCTCCCACAACCGTGCTTCCCCTGCTTCCTTCCAGGCCTTTTCCACCATGAAAACTCCCCTTAAATTGTTTTGGTAGTGATACTTTATCATAGGAACAAAAAAGTAACTTAATGCAGTCAGCATTCTTTAGAGTCAATGTCTATTATTTGAGATTTAAGTTCTCTTTGATGAGAATAAGTGAGGGAGATGACTTGCCAGGTGCAAGGTACAGGAGCTGAGCCTTTCCCAAGTTGGGTAGGGTAGGGCCAGATCAGCTTCCTTTGAGCTGTTCCCAGGAGGCTGTCTAAAACTGTGGCTCACAGCTGGATTCTAAGGAAGGTGGTGTTACCACATATTTAATAACACCTTTTGCAGCCTGTCCCCCAATTTGGCCATGTGTTTTAATTCTTTTAGCTATGGACTTGGTTTTTAAAACCTTTCATAGTTGGTATTACTTATGAAGCCTGATTGATCTTACATGATTAAAACTACTGAAATATTGAATCCAGTTTTAGGGTCACAAGGAGGCTCTGCCATTTCACAGCAGAGCAGAACAGCTTTTCAAATGGACTGGATATCAAGACAATGACAGAGGTGAATGTGACTGGATCTAAACAGTGCTAAACATGGTACCCAGAGCCTTGGACATACCCAGCAAATGCTTTATCACTGAGCTGCACACTCAGGCCTTAGGACAAGGATTGAGAAGAAATGTGAGTGACAGTGTTAGTCCTGGCTCTGTCTGCAGCTCAGGAGGCAGCTGGCAGTGTTCAGCCTTAGATGGTTGCTCTAGACAAATTCACAGAGGTCTGGACAAGGCACACCACCTGTCTCCCTTCCCCTAGTCCACATACCTGTTGGTGGTGTCGTCTTCAGGCAGGAAGAACATGTGCCATGAACTTCTCTCACACAGTGTTGATCCATATCAAGAGCTACCCTTTCACATCTTGACTCGTGTTTTTTTCTTCCTGTACAAGAGTAAATTGTTCCAGAATTAGATCTAAGGACTAGACTTTTGTTTGCAACGAACGTACAGGTCAAGACTGGAAATGTAAAATGACTTCTTAATTATCACATTTTTATTGGCAAGGTGAAGAAATGCGGTAACAAAGCAACACATAAGCAAGATCAACAGTATTTAAATATGTTGAGGTAAACTGTCCTTGGCTCCCAAGCGTGGTCATTCAGGCTGTATATGTGTTGATTTGCATTAAAACGCACAGAGAGAAGCAGAAAGGTGGTCTGCCAGCCAGGACTTGTGAAGTGTTTCTCATTTTAACCCAAAACAATTCAGTGAGAAGTTACTTGGTCAAGGACCAAACAACACATTCTCTCTCCCTGACTTTCTCCCAGACCTGCCCATGCCAAGCACAAACACTTTGAGAGGAGTGTCTCTGGGCTACAGTGCCAAATCTTAAGTGGGAGACATGTCTCCTTGTTTTTTAAACAGTACTTAAGTGTATGTATTCATTATAGAAAACAGAAACAGAAAACTCAGAGAATAGTTTTGCTCTCACACTATTTGGAAAGTTAAGGTTATCGTCCTTCCTCAAATCCCATAGAACTTAGCAGGAGAGATATGACATTAAGAATTAACCTAGAGGCCCAGAGAATTAAGGAATTTCCTTTAATTGTCCTCCGCCCTTCACCCATATGCCTTGATGCATTCATTTCTCCACAACCCACCCTCACAAAATCAATAAATACAATTTTTAAGAAGGAAGAGAACAAGCATAGAAGAGACAGCTTAGAGGTATCTAAAAGGCGCAGGTGGGAACAGATTCAAAACCCTCTTGATCTGACAAGAGTGACTGATGCTGGCGAAGTAAGAAGCAGTGCTTTCTCACAGGCCTAGAGAGACATCAGGTCCCATCAGCAGAGGTAGGGAGCAGGGTTAGGACATGGGACAAGTTGGAGCAGATGCCAAACCTGGAGTACGACAGAGAAAAGCTGGGCTTGGGCAATTGTATAACCTGCTAGAAGGTGTTGGGATTCAAGAGGAGTCACTCCCTTATGCTTTTGGTAATGAAGTGAATATCAAAGGTGTATCTGGGTGTATTGGGTAACTGCCAGGCCTGGTGGCAGTTCAAGTTGACGTGAGACTGGTCTTCAGGGACAGCTGAATCCTGGTATACAGCTCAAGGATTCAGTAGGAGTGGTCCCAGTCACCCAGGAGGAGGAAGCCACAGTTGCTAGTTTTTGCACACACTAGTCAATCATTTGCAAACACTGGTACTTGGTTCAAGTGGAGGTTTGCCACTCCTCCCAGCCCTCACCTTGAAGGCTTTTGCCAGTTGCTATGGGTCTGAATAAAATGACCATTTCATACTACTGACAAATCTGGTATCTAAAACACTCAGGGTAACTCATGGCAGCTCCTTGTGGGTTGAACTAGCATGATGTTCATGGAGCATTTCAGTCCCAAAGATGAGCTTATAAATAACACAAACATTTACTAACCATATATGTTTATTATTTTGGTTATAGTAGCTTCTAAGGATTTTTGAAGATATCTTTATATGTATAGATGTGTACCTTTTATGTGGTTGCATGCACATGAGTGCAGGTGCCTACAGAGACCAGAACAGGGCATACGATCTGATCCCCTGGAGCTGGAATCACAGCCAGTTGTTGAGCTGCCTGACATGGGTGCTGGGAACAAAACTTTGGGTCCTCTTCAAGAAGAGGGGTGCTCTTAACCACTGAGCCATCTCTCCAGCTCCAGAATTTTTTATTCTTTGGAGAACAGTGGCTCCCTGCAAAATGTGGTTTTGTCCTAGTGTCAGACTCTATGGGAGTGCTACAACTGTAGCATGTTTAGAGTCTTGCAGGTTCTAGAGGGTATGAATCAGTACCCATGTTGACTCATTCTTTGGGGGCAAGAATACAAGGACTGACCTTCTGCTATAGTTCCAGGAGTTTAGTCCTGTTAGCCAGAACCCCAGCATCAAAGTGGACCCTAAATTCCTAAATGGCACACGATTCTGCCATGATTTCTTGGCCTTCAGATGCCAGCCTGTGCCATCTTCCACCAGTTGCCTTGGCTGAAAACTATGGCTTCTATTGCTGTGACACTGTTGCAGTAAAAGATTGGACACCTCTGTGGTCATAATTCCCATGAAAGTCACAAGGACAGACGTGGTATGGGATTATACACCTTCACAGTCACAGACCCTTCTCTTCAGTGCTCTGCTTTTACTTTGATGGTTACATGGAGGGGTGATTATCCCCTTGAAGTCGGAAGGACCCAGAACCTTCAACCCTTGCTCATGTGCTCTGAGTGTGTCCACAGAATTGGGTAAAGACACTGATTGGATTTCATAATCAGACTGTTGTTAAGTGGTCCCACTTTGCTTGCTGCTTAGCTAGGAACTATTTAGTCATCCACAGGTTTGGAAGGATGCAGAGGTGATCCTGGAAAGGATCTTCCTTGGTCTCCCAAGAAATGAACAGAGACCAATGCTTGAGGTCCCCTAGCCATCACCTACTCTCTGAATATACTCAGAATGTTGCATAATATGAATTTCCCAGAAGGATGTGCTTTCTGGGATGTTTCCTGGCAAACAAATGTGCTGACATTTGGTGCCCAGAAGACATCGGGACACTTCAATCCCCATGCTTGAACTAGCCTGGTCACAGACTTCTTTAACATGGCAGATCTTGAGGAAGAGCTAGACAGCCTACACTGAGAACACTCATACCTGGGTTTAAGCTTTTGCATTCTCCTGGTAGGAGAATGCTTTCATTTTCACTGTGGGTAGTTTAAGCAACAACAGTGTAAAGGAACATTCCCAGAGCATAGACCCACAGGTCCTGTAAGCCCACTCACTCGCTTTTATTATGCTGTATTTCAGATGTTCAGGAGAATACCACAACAAACTTCTATACATACATCCCCAGGTTTGACCCAGGGTTGACTCTGGTTTGAGTGCTTGCCTCAACCTTCCTTCCTCTCACAAAATAGACACAAGCATGTGCCTCTTTCTTGTCCCTTTACCTCCTTTACAATGAGCGGCTATTACTCTGGGGTTATGCCTCCTCCCTACTTCCACTGGGGATGAGTAATGCATTCTGGGTTCCCTGATTAGAGGTAATACTTTAGTTTCTGCTCTCTCATGAACATGACTTTCCCAAGGTTTCAAACAATAAGAAGAACCTGGGATATAAAGCCTTATACTGTAAAATCTTAAAATCTATAAAATCTTAAACTATGCATGCTTCCACAGTGCGGGGCTCCTTTCTAGTGTGTGAGAGTGCCTGTTCCTTCACATCTCAGCCCCAAAGTTCTGTGATGTTTAATAAGAGAAGGCCCCAGCATTGTACTGATGTTTCCTGGTGGATGAACAGATACTTGTTCACTCCAGATAAGGCATCAGTGGCTGACCAAAAAAAGTGATTCCCCATAGGTCAGCTCACCCACCCTTCCTCTTCGGCTTTTCCCCTTTCATGTCATAGCCATGAACTATGAGGGGTCTGTATTTGCCAGCAAGCAGTTTTTCAGGAGATGCTTACTGTGGTCCTCTAACCAAGGTCAGCCCTAACTCTGTCCACCTGGAAACAGTATCAGACTGACAGGCTGTGAGTGTGACCCTAAGACTTGCTCACCTTTGCCTGTGAGTCTGAGCAGCAGATTGTAAAGCAGAGTTCCCATGACCTATCTCCTTTTCCTATCAACTAACTGATTTGTTGGGCAGCACCTGTTTAGGTGCATACTTGGGACTACCCAAAGCTGGGATAGGCAGGAGCTACCAGATACCAGACACCTCACTTGCATAAAAATAAATACAATCCCTTTGGAGAGTGCAAGAATTTTAGGGATTGTAGGGCAGGAAACTAGGCAAAGGCCAAGTATTCATCTCATGGTATCATATTCCCTCCCTGGAAGACCTGGGGATGCCTAGGAACTCGGAGGTCACACCTTACAAGGGGCTTCCAGGCCCTTATTCCATGTGAATTCAGGATGAAGCTGAGCTGTCAATAGTTATCTTACATGACTTTTACAGGTTACTTTGCTAATCATAGTAATGAGTTTTATGACATTGGATATCCACAACGGTGACATAACCTCCTGTGTTTCTCAGTCCCTTTAAGCACATCTGGTCATGCCTTCCCATTTTCACTTTAGGCTTCGTGCCCATCTTTTATGTTACAATCAGGAAATTCAGGATGATTCTCCTTCTCCTTCTCCTTCTCCTTCTCCTTCTCCTTCTTCTCCTTCCTCCTCCTCCTCCTCCTCCTTTCTCCTTCTTCTTTTTCTCCTTCTCCTTCTTCCTCCTTCTCCTCCTCTTCCTCCTCCTCCTTTCCTTCCTCCTCTTCCTCCTCCTCCTCTTCCTCCTCCTCCTTCCCTTCCTCCTCCTCCTCCTCTTCCTCTTCTCCTTCTCCTCCTCCTCCACCTTCTTCTTCTCCTCCTTCTTCTCCTTCTCCTTCTCTTCCTCCTCCTCCTCCTCCTCCTCCTCCTCCTCCTCCTCCCCCTTCTTGTTTTTGTTGTTGTTGTTTGGTTTGTTTGTTTTGAGACAGGGTTTCTTTGTTATACAGCACAGGCTATCCTGGAACTCACTATATTAGGCTGGCCTCAAACTCACAGAGATCCACCTGCTTCTAATCTCCCAAGTGCTGGTATAAAAGGTGTGCACCACCACACCTGGCGGCAATTAATGATTTTATTGCTGGAGAGAGAGAGAGCGAGAGAGAGAGAGAGAGAGAGAGAGAGAGAGAGAGAGAGAGAGAGAG
>JADRCD010194992.1:0-34389 GCA_019843815.1 Montemys delectorum | reverse complement strand
AGAGAGAGAGAGAGAGAGAGAGAGAGAGAGAGAGAGAGAGAGAGAGAAATCTCCTATAAATTGTCCTCTGACCCATCCCCATGTGTGTCCGTAGCATGTGAACAGACATACAGATAGGTAAATGTGATCATTTTTTAATGGGCCAGACATGAATCCATGCTGGATCTATCAGGCTCCTTTCCATTTATCCTGGCCTAATCATATGCCCTTTCTTCTTTCGTCCATTTAAAAGGTAAGAGACTTCTGATGGTATCTGGCACCATGTTCACATCTGCATTCTGACTCATCCTATGACACACGAGGCTACAGTTTATGTGCTAGTGTTTCTTCATGTATGTGTGTGTTTCTGCACTCCTGCATGTGTGTTCCTGCATGCCTGCGTGTGCTGTGCACTGTGGGTGAGTGTGTGTGTGTGTGCATATTCCAGGCACCCAGGCATTGAGGTCAGAGGAAAATGTCAAGTGTGAGTCCTCACCTTGTTTGAGGCAGGGTCTCTTCTGTTTCAGGCTAGCTTGACAGGGAGCTTCCAGGGATTTTCCTGTCTCCCACCTCGATGTAGGTGCCCTGGGATCACCATAGGCTTTGCTTGTTTTGGGGTATTCAAACTCAGGTCCTGCACTGAGTGAGTCCCTGCACCAAGTGCTCGCACCAAGTGCCCACACCAAGTGCCCACATCAAGTGCCCACACATAGTGCCTGCGCTGAGTCCCTGAACTGAGTCCTGGAACCGAGCACTTTCATTGGTTGTCTCTGCAGCCCTCCTCCCTGTTTCTGATCGTTCAACTGTCCCGAACATATCCACTAAGGGCTGAGGGCTTTTCTTTGTGACTGTGATGCTTTATGGCAGACATTTTTGTTTTGAGTGTTTGCAGATCTGGTTTTATGTGGCTGGAGACGCCAAGTGGATTTCTATTTCCTAACATTTTAAAGCTGAGTGCCTTTAGCTTTATGACTGTGTAAGCTTAAAGCTTCACAATAAACATTTTAAAGCAAAAAAGTCACCGAGGCTTTCATTTTAGCTGTTCTACTCCAGGAGATCCACCTCTGCATCTGTCTCCCCCCACCCCAACCCCTACACAGCTGTGTTCATGGACACACCCTCCCTCCTCTGCCCTCTCTAACTGCTGACCTTGCAGTCTGCCTACTTCTCTCCTCCTCTGCACCCTCAGAACCTGCTTCTTCCAGCCCTCTGCCTAGACATTTCGAGCCCAGCTCTCTCCCTGGCTCTTGCACGTGGGTCTAGCGTGTCTCAGTCATCTTGCTTCCCTGACAACAGCATAGGAAGCAGTGATGACCTTCCTAAAATGTGAGTCTGTGTTTCCTCACTGTTCCAAGACTAATGGATACAAAGCATGATTCCCACTCCCCCAAGCAGCTCCTCTGCCGGTTTTCTGAGGGAACATTCTCCCTTTGTGCCTTAATCGTCATTCTCTCCCTTGCTCCACCCCACTTTGTGCCTGGGTGCTTCCTTTAGGACACACAATTACACTCAATAAATGCTCACTTAATGCATGAGTACCTAAATAGTCACAAAAACAAATGGAGCATCCTTAAAGGGTCACAGCAAGTGTCCACAAAACCAAGGAGACAACTGTGTGATGGACACCTACACACACACACTCACACATAAACATATTTACATATACCACACACACACAAACACCACACACACACACACACACACACACACTCCACAGACTCGCATACACACACCACACGTACACATACAACACATGTACATACACAACACACACACACTCATATGCACACAACACATGTACATGTATACACATACCACAAACACATACACACACCACACACACACACACATACTTGCATGCACACACCACACAAACGTTCACACTACACACTTACATTCACACCACACACATGCACACACATCTCTCCCCTGCTCCTTCCCCAAGGGAATGACCAACATTTGCCGAGGATTCAGAAAACCACTTTGCTACAGAGAAAATTTCAATTACACGATGGAGATTAAAGTTTCAGCGCTTGGGAATAATTACAAAGATGGTTCCCATTATATAGGTTCAAGAAGAAAAGGGAAGAGAAAAACAAAGACAGGCATGAAAAACCCACGGAAAAGCCTTTCAAATGCTAATCAAATTATTACCTTTATTTCCATCCCAGGAAAACGATTTCAAAGCCTCAGACCCCAAGTCTAAGTCCCAAAGACCAATGGAGCCAAGAGATGCGATTAAAACTAAGGAATCCTCGGGCTGGAGTGATGGCTCAGCAGCTAAGAGCGCTGGCTGCTTTTGCAGAGAAGGGGGCTTGATTCCCAGCATCCATTTGAGATGGTTCAGAATCACCTGCAACTCCATGCCCAGGGACTCTGACCCTATTCTCTGGCCTCCTTGGATGCTTGTGTTGTGCACACACATGCACAAATAAAAATACTTTTTTTAAACTACAAGAATTCCAAAAGTGTGGGTTGAGGAACAATTGCAAAGAACTCCTGCTTTAAGCCATTGTTGAAGGGAAAGCTGATAGTCACACTGATGTTTCCTCCCAGTGAGGTGTCTGTGAATGTCAGGCAGTGTGTATTTTTTTTTTTAAAGATTTATTTATTATATGTAAGTACACTGTAGCTGTCTTCAGACACTCCAGAAGAGGGAGTCAGATCTTGTTAACGGATGGTTGTGAGCCACCATGTGGTTGCTGGGATTTGAACTCAGGGCCTTCCGTAGAGCAGTTGGTGCTCTTAACCACTGAGCCATCTCTCCAGCCCACAGTGTGTTCTTAGTTCTTGAGTCTCTGTGGTTTCTTACTGCTCATCTGGGAGTACTATCACCAAGGATGTCTTCCACCTCTCTTTTCATCTGTGATGGTCTTCATTTCATCTTCATTTTATGGACTTCTGAAAGGTGATCATCTTTGTATCCTGTCACTCAATATCCTTTTGCTTTTCCTCAGATGAAATAGTTCCCCATGATACTCCTCTGGGGAAGCCCCTCACCCTCTCCTTTTTGAGCATCATGATTCCATGAGTGTAATCTCTTCCCTCATTTAACAATTGTTGTGTTTTCCCAGGAACAGTGATTGGAAGGCATGTGATTCCCCTTCGGGAAGTATTTTAAGCCTCTCTCCGTGTCAGTGGGTTTAAGTGATGAAGGACATTGGAAGTCACCTGGAAGTTCTTGAAGGAGGGAGTTCCCTGGAGATGGGGCCAACACCAAGAGAGAAATAAGAAAATTGGGTCCTGGCCAGGGTTAAGTTTAGGTTTTGCATCTGAGAAATGCTAATTATTGAACTCTCAAGTTATATAAGAAAACATGTGCTTTAGTTTCATTTCTATCTCTGTGATAAAATACCTCAATGGAAACAACTTTAAAAGAGTGAAGTGTAGATTACTCGGTGTAGAATTTCAGGTTACATACAGTCCATCTCTGAGGGGAAGTCAAGATGGGAACTTGAAGCAGCTGATGGCATATCACTCAGCTCAGGATCTTCTGCCTCTGGACTGGTGCTGCCCACTGTGGGCTGGATCATCTGATCTCAATGAACATAATCAAGGTAATAACCTACAGATGTACACAGGCCAACCTGATTTAGATAATCCCTCATTCAGACTCTCTTCTTAGGTGATTGTACATTGTGTCAAGTCAACAATTATAACCAGCCATTTTGCAGCTTAATGGTGATTCAAGCCTTTCTTGGGAGCACTCCAGAGGCAGAGGAAGACAGATTTCTCTGAGTTTGAGGTCAACACAGTCTTCATAGCAAGTTTCAAGTAAGCCAGAGTTATGTATTGTGTCTTTGTCTCATAAAACAGCAACAAAACAGAACTAGCCATCACAACACACTTTTTTATTTTATTTTTCAGTATATTAAAGCATTTATTCATAGCCTTGTTACACCTATGGGAAGTTTTGGCATGCTTCCTAGAAAATTTAAATCACTCATGCTTCTGAAGATCAAATTTCCAAATCATCAAAGACATCCTTAAGCTACTTTGTACTCCCACATGTCGTTCAGGAAGTATCCCTCAGCTTTAGACACTCACCTTGTGACTTGGTTGTCTGCTCCATTTCTGCCCAGTTGTGTGCCTGAGCGTACAGTGAAGATCTACATCCCAAACAGCACTTGGCTTCCACATCAACCCACTCACACAGGGTCTGGCAGACCCTGCGTCTTACACAGCCACTGAATCTACTCCATCTCCCCATTTCCTGGGAAGGGAACGTAGGCCAAAGGACACCCTAGATTCCTAGATCCCACACCACAACCACCTCCAAAGCCCTAGCTACCACAACCCACTTTAAAATAAACTGCAGAGTGTAGGCTCTGGGTGTCTGGTCATTGGTAAGGTGCCTACTGTCCAAGTATGAATGCCTGGGTTTAATTTCCACCACCAACTCATGTAAGAAGCTGGGCAGATGAGGGGCAGCTGTGATCCCAATGATAGGGAAGTAGAGGAGAATCCAAGGGCCTTGATGGCCAGTGAACCTAGTCCAGTCAATGAGCTCCAGGTTCAGTAAGAGATCCTGTCTCAAAGAGTAAGGTGAAGAACAAGAGAGGAAGATACCCAATGCTAACTTCTGGCCTTCAAACCCACAGAACCATGCACACATATGTGCACACACACAAACATAAACATACACATGCATACACATACATACCTGCACACATGCACACAAACATAAACATGCACATGCACACAGGTACAAACATCAACATATACATGCACACATGTGCATTCACAATGCACACACAAATACATACACACAGGTTCCTATGTGCACACATATGTATGTGCACATGCACACACACATATACACACACAAATTAGAAATAAAAATGACTCTCTTGGATTTGTAAGCCTCTCACTTTCAACCAAAATAATTCATGTACACAGTGGACATTTGATTGACTCTGTCATTTGGTGACCTCTCACAAAGGTCTAAAGGGTTCCCTTGATTAGAATGAATGGAGAAAACCAGTCTTGGATATGATGGATATGCTTTAACTCTGTTCGGCCAAACATTTATGAGAAAGAATAAAAGTACGTTTCTTATTTCAGTGTCCAGACCACCCCTGACATGGGGTACACCTCCCTCTGGCTTCATGAAGTATGAAGGGTGAGATTCCCAAGGCTTGTGTTGACTTAAAGGTAGAACACAGCTGTTGACTCAGAAAGAACTTTTATCAACTGCATTTGCAACCAAATGGGTCAATTTAGTTTAACAGAGTACCTAGTAAAAGACTTTAAGACTTTAAAACAGGGTGAGAGCTGGAGAGGTGGCCCAGCAGTTACAAGCATGGACTGCTCTTGCAGAGCATCTGGATTAGTTCCCAGCACCCACACCAAGAGGCTCACAACTGTCCACAACTCCAGTTCTAAGGGACCGATCCAATACCCGCAGGCCTCTGTGGCGGGCCATTTGCATGCATGTGATATGTATAAACTCAGATAGACACATACATATCCACATAAATAAATGAATAAATGAATGGATGATTAAATAAATATTGTAAAAAAAAGCCAATAACTTTTCAAATTCAAATTCAATGATTCAGATACATCAATGGAAACTGAGAATAGCCTATATATAATCCCATCCCCAAAGGCAGGAAGTAACATATGGAATACATGTATTGTCTTCACAGTCTCTACATGGAGTCCCAACATGCTGTGTTTCCTATTTAAGAAGAATATGAATATAGAAAAATTTCCATATGAAATGTATAAATACCATATTTTGCTTGACCAATCAGTGTCCTGTTGTATAGGAATACCTAAATATAATTTTTTTGAGACAAGATCTCACTGTGTACCCTCTGCTGGCCTGCCACTCACTGTGTAGACCAAGCTAGCCTTGAACTCACAGAGATCCACCTGCCTCTTGAGTGCTGGGATTAAAGGTATATACCATGTCATCTAAATAGGTTTTAAAAAAACATCAATTGAGAAACATTCAAATTGCCTGACAGTACTATAAATGAAGCTAATAAACCATCACATATTTGAATAAACTTTACAAATAAAATCCAAGGATGCTGGGGAGATGGCTCAGTCAGGAAAGTGGCTGCCAGACAAGTATAGAGAGCTAGGTTATAATCACCAGCTAACTTATAAAAAGCCAAAATAATGGTATGGGCTTGTAATCTCAGTTCTGGGGAGCTGGCGACAGGAGGATCCCTGGGGCTCAGTAGCCAACCAGGCTAGAGGAACTGGTGAGCTCCAGGGTCAACAAGAGGTCTCATCTCAGGGGTGGATATCCACACACACCTGCACACACATGTGCTTATACAAAACATACATATATACAAACATACCAAGAATCAAGTCCAAGGAAGGCAACAACTTCACTACAATTTTTTTTATTTTTAGATTTATTTATTTATTATATGTAAGTACACTGTAGCTGTCTTCAGACACTCCAGAAGAGAGTGCCAGATCTTGTTACGGATGGTTGTGAGCCACCATGTGGTTGCTGGGATTTGAACTCAGGACCTTTGGAAGAGCAGTCAGTGCTCTTAACCACTGAGCCATCTCTCCAGCCCCTGTCACTAAAATTTTTGAGCCCAATTACCAGATTGCTTGCCAAAAAGGTCATGGTGTTTCAACATTCCATGAGGTATAGGCCCTGAGGATGAGTGGCCACATTTATTTTTACATACCTTCTGGGTGGGGAATGGTCCTACTGTACTGCTTGGGAGAGGAATGGTCCTACTGTGCTAGTGGGCTTCCCTTTATTTGCTAATGAATTAAGTGGCACTTTTTCTTACAAGTGAATTATCATTTTTATTATTTTATTTTATTTTTTTATTGCTGTAAGAATCTGTCTGTACTTAGTGACAATCCTTGAATCCTGCTCAAGGTTCCAGGCATCATCAAGATGCCTCTGCCCTGTTGCAAGGATCCCTAGAGAGCCTGCATCCAAGTGGAGGCCAGGCACGTGCTCCTGGGGCCAGCTATAGGTCAGGAGGGAGCCAGACGCTGTCCCAATCTGATGGGCTCCAGCATTGGACAGAAGAGCCAAGCCAGTCCTGGTTGGGACAGGGAGGTCCTGAGAGGGGACAAGCATCTGGCCATTGGCCTACTGACTGGCCTGTCTTTCCATTGGCCTCATTTTGATTGTCAAAGCAAGTCCAGGGGCCAGCTGAGTCTCCAAGGTGGAAGAGAGACTCCTCCTCTGTGCACCAGTCCACGGACTCAGAGTGACAGGATTGTGGACAAGAAGACAGAGCAATTGCGGCACAACTTTCTTCAGATCAATGTATTCTAAGTCAATTTAAATGCTCCAGAAGCTTTTTTTGAAATGAATTTGTAGTTTATAATTAATCCTGGTTCAAAAAGAAGTAACTTCTGCTCCGGACACAGATTCGAGTGTCCTTAATGACATGACTTCTTGTGGAAACACACCTGAGGTTTTGTGGTCACAGAACAGAGGAAAATTATGAATCTCAATGACATCACCGGGGACAGGTAGGTGGCCCACCTCAAAGCAGAGCCAGCTCTTCTGCAGATCTCGAACACTTTTACACTATTCTTAGCTTTGGGATTGGTGATGGTTAGGGGTTGGCGAAGCTTAGCGGGGCATTCTGAGAAGTGAGGTCAGATAGGAAGGTCAAGGTAATTGGAAAGCCATTAAAGGGCTTAAGATGGCCTGAGCTAATTTTGTCTCAGGACACAGAAGAGTCAGTTCTTTCACAATCACATCTCAGATGGTCAAGGTCACAGAGCCTAATAGAGATGATGGTCAAGGTCATACAGCCTAATAGAGATGCAGCTTCTGCAGAGAGCTCCACAGTGGGGACTCTGACTTCACTCCGGTCCCACATCCACACTGTGGCCCCTCGGTGCTGGCTGGGGACTCAGCCCTCGAAGCTCTCAGTGTCTGACCCGCGGGCCCTTTCTGCTGTTTCAGAGGCATGCTGTTTTAGTAACATCAGCTCTGGTCCAGGACAAAATGAATGATCTGGAACTCGGGGTCGGGCTGACCTTCTGTCTTGCCTAATAACTGAGCATTTATTTCAAGGAGCTAAATGCATGATGACCTTCCTCAGAGAGCTTTATCTGTATGGAGATTTAAATTACATATATTTTCAAAGAAGACAGTAAATTTCTCCAAATTTCATCTTCTAGCAGCTTCCAGGGTTTTTTTTTTTTATTGTAAAAAAAAATAATCTCCCAAGTTCCAGCTGCCTACCTCTCTAGCACCTAATAATGCTGAAGAATTCTAACCCATAATATGCTTGCCCTGAGAGTCCTGGATGGAAGCCAAGCATATTAATATTCTGTCTGGCCATTGGAGGCAAAGGCACGTTGTTTCTGTTTGGAAGCATTGCAAGGGTTCTGACCTCCTGTTTCTTAGCTAATATTAGATTTCAGACACTGAAGTTTAGAATTCTACCTAGCTTGCTTGGTTTTCCTGGGTCTCAAATGTTTGGCTACTACAATTTTTGAGATTGGTAGGGTAAGCTACAGAGACAGGCTGCCTCTAGTTTATAAGTAAAAGGAAAATAATTTTTAACCTAATATAAAAGCAAAAAGAAGGAGAAGACGGAGGAGGAGAGGAAGAGGAAAAAGAAGAAGAGGAGAAGGAAGAGGAGGAGAAGAACTGAGTAAACAAGAATACATAGATAAATTATTCAACACAGCCCGAGCTAACACACCAATGTATCTTGGTCTAAATTCTTGGAGGGGAGGCAAGAGTAATAGATAAACCTCATGATTTTGCCCTTTCCAGGCCCTGAATTAATCTGTTTTGGCAAGCCCTTTTTATGCTTCTTTTTTTAATGATTTATTTATTTATTTATTTATTTATTTTTATGTGTATGACTGTAGCTGTACAGATGGCTGCTCGCTCTGCCTGATCACTCTGCCCCCCCCCCCCCCGACCCCCCACCTCCACTCGCTCCTGCATAATACACTGTAGCTGTCTTCAGATGTACCAGAAGAGGGCGTCAGATCTCATTATGGGTGGTTGTGAGCCACCATGTGATTGCTGGGATCCAAACTCAGGACTTTTGGAAGAGCAATCAGTGCTCTTACCTGCTGAGCCCTCTCGACAGCCCCCTTTTCATGATTCTTAATGCATGCTCAGTAAAGGGTTTGGGGTTGAAGTTCAAGGAAGACACTGAGATGTTGCTTATTAGTAAAGTTGGTTATGCTGCAGGCAGAAAGACAGACAAACAGCTGCCCCCAAAGTTACCTATTGAAAGTGAAGTCCCAGGGCTAGAGAGATGGCCCAGTGGCTAAGCACATGTACAGCTCTTGCATAAAACCTGTTATTAGTTCCCAGAACTCATGCCAGATGGCTCACAACTGCCTACAGCTCAAGTTCCAGGGAATCTGATGCCCTTTTCTGCCCAGTGTAGGGTCTATTTGCATGTTTACACACACACACACATCCCACACTATACATATACACTACACACACATGTATGCACATACACCACATACACACACAAACACACACATACCACACACAGAAAGAGAGAATAGTAATAAATAATAATAATTATAATGATAATGCTCTAGAGAATAAAAGTGAAGTCCCCATATACACCCATGGCTTTGGAGGAATGTACAGCCAGAACTCAGACAGTCCAGGGTGTTGGTAGCTGGCACCATTGCTAGAAAGCCAGAGCCATCTGGCTTTGGCACAGGTTGTTCCTGACTCAAGAAACTTGATCTGTATCAGGAACAACACATTTCAGCAGTATTCCTATGGTTCCAACATTACACAGAGTTTCAGCTTAGATGTGTTGTGCTGCCTCTGGATAGCACATCTGTGGACAGAGGCATCCACCTGGGAAAGAGCCATAAAGGTGACTTATAAACAGAACAAAATGCTCAATATCATTGGTAATCCAGGAAACGAAGAGAAAACATACATACACACATGCATATAGACATACACATACATACACAGATACCCACATACATACCCACATACATACCCACATACATACCCACATACATACATATACACACATTTATACTTACATACATACACACACATACATACACACGTACATACACACATACATATACACACATATATACATACAAGCATACATATATATACACACACATATATACATACATACATACATACATACATACACACACACATACATACATCTCAAGAGCACATCACAGAGGACCTAAAGCAGTTGACAGCTATCAGCATTAACTAGAAGTGAATGAAATCTTCAGAGGCCCACGTCCCTGTCAGAGAAGGTTCTCTGCATGAGATGTGTTTTGTGTACACACATTTCTTACTCAAAGCACATGCACACATCAGAATGCTCTGATCCTGTTGAGAATCTTCAATGGAGATGACAAGGTGGCTCAGTGGGTGGAGAGACCCCCAGCCTGGTGACCTGAGTTCTGTCTCTGGAACCCATGTGAAGACAGAGAGAACTAACTCCACAAAGTTGTCCTGTGACCTCCACACAAGTGATAGGACAAGTAAAAACAAACAAAGCATCACTTTAGTAGACTGACGTAAAACCTCCAAAGACCATTAGAGATTTCTACACCCTGATCTGTGTTGCTGTGCGGATGTGAGGAAATGCCACTGTGAAGCCCAATTCTCCATACAATTACTGCAGCCAATTAAATAAAAAGCTGTCATATACAGAAAGTCGCATGTACGGTGTTAGTGAAATAACACATCGGTGGGAACACTTCAGACAGCCACTGTAAAGATGCCCTTTTGAAAAGACGCAATTACATTTCTTAAAAATATAAAAACCCCTCTTTTTCTCAAGGGCAGTCGTGTCTGTGTGTATAAGCCCATCAGTCTGCAGGATGGCTGCCTTCTCCGAAGGTCTTGCTCCCATGATCGTTTCTCTTCCATTTGCCTTCAGAAAAGCCTTCCTTAGAACAACCCTGGACCCAGACACCCTACCACCGCCACCCAGAGAAAACCTTCTGCAGAGGCTGGTGGGCTACAGGACCCAAGCTGAACAGGATACCCAGAGCATTTCACAGAGTCCCCAGCACTTACACAATTCCTCCTGCTCCCCCTACCCCTCCATGCATGTCTCTTCCCTGGGCTGAGCTCCCTCTGCTTCTTTGTATGTGTTTGCTTTTACTGGGAGTATTCTCTCTCCTTTTCCTGTCTGAGGTATTTGCACACATCCCATCCACACACATTTCTGCCTGAGGCATTTGCACACGTCCCTCTGACACACAGTGTGCACATCTGATTCTTAGATTTTTTTTCCCAGGGATTTGTGTCCACACTGCCAAGCTCAGAGCTGGCGATCCCACCACAACCATAGACCCTTTCTGTCCTGGTGACGTTTCAGTGCTAAGTCATAAAGATCTGCCAATGCATGAGCTCATTTCCTATCTGGTCAGGGCATAACCTGCATGCCCATTCCTCATATCTCCTTTCTGGGACCAGGCAGGACCTTGGTAAAGCTGGTGAAAGGGATGGGCAGAGCAGGCAGGTGATGACAGCCCAGAGAAAACATTCCCAGCGACTTCAGCTGCTCTATCTGTTCTATTTCTGCCCCTCATCATTCTTCTTTTTCCTCTTCCCATTTCTTCCCCGCCTTCCTTCATGGTACTGGAAGTGGAACCCAGGTCTCTTTAAGTGCTACTGCATTCTGCCCCAGACCTTTCAAACTCCTAATGTAACAAAGTCACAAGGAAAATGAATGAGGGACAGCTCACAATGTTCAGTTGGTTTCATTATGTAGCCCTGGCCAGCCTGGACTTCATTGTGTAGATCAGGCTTGCTTTGAGCTTTCAGCAGTACTCCTGCCTCAGATCCCAAAGTGTGGAAGTTACAGGACAGAGCCACCATGTCCACTCTTCCTTGGACTTTGCCGGCAAAAGAATGACGTCACCCTTCAGGCTGGACCACCGCTGCCTGTATCATCTTGTTTTCAGTAGTCTGTGTCTGGATGATAACTACCGCAGTTCAGTAATGAACAAGCTTGTGAATGAAGGAGAATTTAAATACCCAACTTTAAGCAAGAAGTTGAAAAGATTCCGCCCCAATCTTAAGTATTATATATGATGATGTCAGTGGTAAGACTGGGAATATGGATTACAATTAAGAAAGGAAAATTGTTAGAGAAAGAGAAAAAGTCTCTGGACAGCGAGACCCACCAGACTGTGAAATAGGCTTTCAGCTGCGTGATGGAAACACTCCCTGGGACACTCCTCACGAGGACAGTGGTCGAGAAAGGACTTTGCAGAAGGGAGTTTTGCACTGGTGACTGGAGTCAGGGACCGGCGATGGGCCAAGGATGCTATCCAGGAAGGAGGGCAGCTGGGAGACTAGTGATGGGAAAGGCACAACTTAAACCAAGTTAAGTTGACAGAAGGAACTTGGAGCAGAGGCCTGCTCTGATACACAGAGATAGCTGAAAGTGGATGAGAAAGATCGCCGGAGCCAGCTGATGTCTGCAACCTCCCTAGAGGGAATGGATGGCCAGGAGGACCTTAGTGGCGATGTAGTGGGGAGAAAGAATAGGGGTGTGACTCCTGAGCACCAGGGATCATCCCTAACCATCCCTTTCCCCAATCTCTGGAGTGCTGAAGCGGGGTGGGGAGGTTGCCCTTCCCTAAATCAGCCTTGTGGGAGAACGGATCCTCAACGTTTGTTGGCTGAAGGAAAGGAGGATGGGATAATAACGCCCCCGTGGCTGAGAGAGGGGGGAGGAGAGGGAAGAGGAAGGAAGGAAGGAGAGGTGAGGGCTGGAGAGAGGAAGGGTGGGTAAGGAAGAGAGGAAGAGGAGAGGCAAGCAAAAGCAGGGAAGTGAAGGGGAGAGAAAGGAGAGGCACTGTAGATCCAGGGTACACTGCAGGAACCCACTCCCTTCCTCTAGCACTCACTGCCTATTCCAGACACCTTCCAACGCCCATCAAACTACAAACCAAATCAGAGCCCTCCTAAGTCAGCCACACCCCCAAAAGCCTAACAGTTGCCCTCCGAGCCTTTAGCACATAGTCTCTTGAGGGACATTTTAGATGCCAGCCATGACAATAACCACAAAACCTAATTGTGAAGACCCTCGCTTTACAAACGATTACGAGGAATTAGAAGGGGATCTGGATGTGTAAATAAGTGTGTATTGTGTTATGATCCTGGGCATGCAGATGCTTACTCCCATAAACACAACTGTCACAGAACACAACACTGTGTGTGTTCACGTATGCATGTGTGTGTGTGCACATGAGTGTGCCTATGTGTGCAGGCATGTGGAGCCCAGAGGTTGATGTCAGGTGTCTTCCTCAACAGCTCTTTATCTTATCCTTTGAGACAAGGTCTCTCACTGAACCTGGAGCCCACTGATTTGACTGGACAAGCTAGTCATTGAGCCCTAGGTGTGGAGGATCTGACCTCAGGGCCTCATACTCGAACATCAGGTACTTTATGGGGCCATCTCCCATCCCATAAACACTCATCTTAAGTCAGATATGTTTTGGAAATATTCCTTGTACTCTATCTGATTATTTTCAAATGCTGGCTGAGATATGCTAACTTGGTCACAAGGCCTCCTAATGCCAATGGGTCAAACCTACCATGTGAAAAGCATTGATTTGGAGGCTATAATCTGATTACTGTATACACAGGCAACGGAGACAAGAGCAACACCCAACATTTCTTAAAGTGGGGAATTTGCCACAGCAGCCTGATTGATCAGACCCTGGAGACGAGTTTGGACCTGAGTTAGTTACCAAGGGTGAGGCAGATGCCTGCGCTTGCTGGGCCACGGAGTCTTAGGGTTGAACCTTGACCCCACAAGGCTTTTCCTCTTTCATTTTTCTCCCCCTCTGCAACACACGGTGCTCTTGTTTTCAAAGTTGCTTCTGGTCCAAATCTCTCAGATAAAAGCATGTTTATCATCTGTTCCAGCCCTTTACTCTTCCCACTGGCAGACACAGAAAACCATTTCACCGTCTTTGAGTCCCAGCAAGCCATTAATTTGCCTCTCTTCCCATCTGAACAGGCTTAGGATGGACTTCTGCTGTTCCTTTCTTTCTCAATGCACTGGCAAAAGGCCATCTTCCTCCCCTTGATGCACAGGATGACGGGACTATTTTTTTTTTTTTTTGGCTTGTCCTCAGGTGGACACAGCCAATACAGGGATTCTTCTTCCCTGGTAGTTTAAAACTCACCTCTGTTCACACCTCATTTGTCTGACAGCCCCTCAACCCCCACCAGGACCAGGAGCCTGGCTGGCAGTGGCAGACCCTTGTAAGTTTCTTTCTAATCCTGGCCTCCTTTCTTGAGTTTTTGAAACTTTTTAGCAGTGGGTTTTAATTAAGGGATTCCTGTGAACATAAATGCTTTCATAATCCATTGGTTTTGTTTTATTTATTTTTTTTTACATTTGTGTACATGCGTGTTTGTCTGCTCATGCCCATGTGTATAGGGGGAGAGGCAGTGATCAACCTTGAGTGCCCATCTCTTAGAGATCATCCACCTTGCTTTTTGAGACAGGGTCAGTCAGTGGACCCTGAGGCTCACAGGAAAGCCTGGGGCTAGTGAGCTCCAGGGATCTCCCTGCCTCTGGTTCTCCTCTGCCTCGATTCCCAGGGCATGCCACTACGCTGCGATTTTGTGTGTGGGTTTTGGGACCCTCATGTTTGTGCCGCAAGCACTTTACTGATAGTCATCAGTGCTATCAGTGCTGTATCTTGGTGGGAGGGGCATGCGCAGAAACATAAGGACAAAAAAGTTCAGAGTGAACACGTCAGGCTTTAGTTCCAGGGTGACATTTTCCGGCTTTGAGTTTCTTAGTCACTCTGATCCCGTTTCCCCACTAACAAAGTAACTCTGGCACTAACTCACCAGAGTAGCAGTTTCACACTTGCCATGGAACAGGAGGCGCTGTACCTCAAGTGACCAGTGAGGTGGCCGGGGTTGGGGAGTCTAAAATGTGTATTCTAATTACCTGAGCAACAATAAGCATGCAAACGGGTACACACAAGATGAGCTTCTCTGTACATCGCCAAGATTCTCATGTGAGCTGACAGTCACCAGGGCTTGAGACACTCATCTGCATCCTGTAGACACTCAAGACTTGCTGGGTCAAAGCTTCCTGTACACCCTCAACAGTCCAACAGCCACTCTAAGCCATTTAAAGGTCATTCCTTTTGACTTGACCTTGAGTTTCAAAGGCCAGAGTCCTGGAGAGGAGAGTGTCGTCAAACATCTTGTCTGTCTTCCTGGCAGCAGCTCCTCTTTCTGGTCAGAGCCCTCGGCCTCGGCTGCTTTACAGAGTGGAAGGGCTTGCCCTTTCTCCATCAGTAGAGAAGTGTACTGGAGAAGCACACACACTTTACACACTTCTCACTTAACAGCTAAACATATGTGATGGTCTGTTATGCTTGGCCCAGGGAATGGCAAACTGACTTTCATTGTATTTTTTTCATATTTTAACTTTAACTGCATTATGTAGCTCATATGTAATATTTTTATAATATAGCCTCTACTTTCTGCTATTGGATCACCTTATGTCATTAAATGAACGTGAGTATTATTTGTTTATTTCTTCATTTCCTTCCTATCAGGCCCTGTCCTAGGAGGACACCGGGAGCTTATCAAGATGTAGATAGACAGCAGCCCCTGAGGGTAGAGAAACCTAGAAGGAAAGATGTCCATTCCCTAAAACATGAAAGAGTTAGATGAACACACCACAGGGTCCTGACTTATCTGATTTACCAGAGAGCTGGAGCCACAGAACTACAGATTTCCTGGAACATGAGGGAACAGGAATGTGCCCCACCTGAGCCTAGCTTACCTGTGAGTGAGGTAACCACAGCTGCCTTGAATGTGTCTAAAGTTGGGTTTCATCTGAAGGTTGGAAGTGAGAAATCCAGAAACCTGGATACAGAGGCATTTCCATGAAGCAAGAATAGCCTCATCTCTACAGACTTCCCAAGGACCCCAGGGAAGAGCCAGTACATGGAGAGGCAAGGACATGCATCCCCTGGATGGCAGATGCAGAAGAGCGGGCACCCCCTCTGTAGGAAAGGAGGATGTGCTTAGATCCTCCTGCCCCATTTCTACCATGGACAGGAGATAAGGCTGACTTAGGGGAGCTGAGCAGAGCTCTTGGTTTTACTGCTGTGAACAGACACCATGACCAAGGCAACTCTTATAAGGACAACATTTAATTGGGGCTGGCTTACAGATTCAGAGGTTCAGTCCTTTAACATCAAGGTGGGAGCATGGCAGCGGCCAGGTAGGCATGGGGCAGGAGGAGCCAAGGGTTCCACCTCTCGTTCCAAAAGCAAACAGGAGAAGACTGGCTCCCAGGCAGCTAGGATGAGGGTCTTAAAGCCCATGTCTACAGTGACACACCTACTCCAACAAGGCCACACCTCCTCATAGTGCCTTTGGAAAAGGCTCCTCTCAGCTGGAACAAAGAGAGAAGGCAAGATCTACGCTTATGAGGAAGGAGGATTCCATCCTAGATGTCATGAGAGATGTCTTCTCACTATGCCCAGGGCCAGTGTGGCTGCCACAGGGAGGGGCTAGGCATCATTAAGTCACCTGTTACTGTGGCCCAGTGACATGGGTCTTTGTCAGTCTAAAGATGAGTTAGGACAACAGAGAACCTCACTTGGCAAGCCAAGCAAATGCCAAGGGCATGTCATAACAATCCACCACTGGGAAGGAACATGACTACGGGAAGGCAGGACACATAGGAAATGCGGATGAGGGTAGACCAGGAATATGGGAGAGGGGAAGCCTGCACAGCCCAAGACCATCCTGACTGGTGCAACAGTGTTGAATAGTAGCCGTGGTGCGTTAGCAGAAACCATAGCAATTATCCCAAGCCTAGCTCATCATTGACTAACTTGCACCAGCTCTCTCTGGAAAGAGCCATCATTAAAAGTCATGAGCTCAATTCCAGGCACAAATATTCCAGCTTCTGGGTGCAAATGATGTCTGAATTTCAAAGAAAACTTGTAAGACACACACATACACACACACACACACACACACCCCACATACTTACATATACATATACACAAACACATTCATACACATATAGACCTAGGACATACACAAACCACATATGCAAGCCACACATAACATACAACCACACATGTATACATAATATATATACACTATACACACATAGCACATACATACATATGCATACACACAAACACGTTCATACAGATATAGACACATCACATACGCAATCCACATATACATACCACATATAACATACAACTACACATGCATACATATCATATACACACTACACACACACACACACACACACACACACACACATACCCCACAGGAAAATAACCTATTATCAAGAGGCCAGTCAATCAACAGTGCATGGCAGAAATGAGCTACGAAAACTATCACACAGAGTTATATACCAATAATTAAGTGATTCCAAACAAGGTTACAGCATGCCTAAGGACCTGCATAGTTCAGCAGATCAATACCAGTTACAAGAAGAACAGAATGAAAATTACAGAAGTCAATACAGCAGCAGAGATGGGATTCATGGGCTGGTCAATAAAACTGATAAGGAAGTTATCTGATTACTCAAAGGTCGGCCAATAGAAACAATGCCAGCTAACAAACATGACTGCTCAAATGATAAAAATATCCAACAGCCATAGGGCGGTACTGAGCATCACAAATCTCAGAGGAGAAAAGGCGTATTTGAAGAGATAATGGCTATTTTCCAAAGTGAGATGAAAGATATAAAATATAAACCCGAACCCCTTCCAGAGGGGCTGGAGAGATGGCTTGGCAGTCGGGGCACTGGAGCTCCTTTCTCAGCACCTACATCAAGTGGCTCACACTACCTGTACCTCCAGCTTCACAGAGTCCAGCGCCCTCTTCTGGCTTCTGTAGGCAACTGCACTCATGTGCACATACCCCCACACCCATATACACATAATTAAAAATAAAATAAAATATTTTAAAAATGGGGCTACAGAAAAGCAAGCACTATAAATAAAACACAGAGAAGTCCCTGTACTCACTCTCATGTGTGCACGCTCTTTCTCTCTTATCTCTCTCTTTCTCTCTTACTTTCTCTCTCTCTCTCTCTCTCTCTCTCTCTCTCTCTCTCACACACACACACACACACACACACACACACACACACACACCTGAGTGGGTCATATTCAAATTACTGAAAATAAAACACAAAGAAACAATTCTTGAAGACAGCCAAAGAAAATGAGAACATATTATACACACAGAGGAAAAACCAAGTAAATGTCTTGTGGGATTTTTTTTTTTTTTCACAACAGACGGCAATGAAGTGCGACTTTGGAAGGTCTGAGAAGAAAACATGTCAATGTAGAAATATGTGCTGGTAAAAGCACAGAAGTGTCGAGGCATCTTCAGGAACACACTGGAAAGAATTCATTAGCAGCACACCTGCTCTCTAAGAACTCCGAGAAGTATTTCATTAAGGAAAGAGAGCCAGGCAGGAACTGAGATCCGCACAGAGGACTGGCCTCATGATGTAACAGAAACCAAAGTGTGAAAATTATCTCTTCTCATTTTAATTGCCTCAAAGATAATTGACTGCTTGAAGTAGAAATTGTGGTGGTGGCGTGTGTGTGTGTGTGTGTGTGTGTGTGTGTGTGTGTGTATGTGTGTGTGTGTGTCTATGTATCTGTGTGTACATGCATGCCTCCTACACACTAGTGTTCTGTACCTGTGGAGACCAGGAGGGGGAGCGAGAGCCCCTGGAGCTGAAGTTCCTATGGTTTTGAGTCATGTAGTGTGGGTGCCGGAACTAAACTCCTTCAGTGGTAAGAGCAGCAAAGGCTCTAACCCCTGAGCCATGTCTTGCTTGAGCCACTGTGCTGAATATTCCAAGTTTACAGAGCCGGAGCAAAAGTGAGATGAGATGGAGATGAGGCAACAAAGGCATAGTGTGGGGCTGCAGCTCTGTAGTGACCAGAGCTGTGGTGTGGGGCTGCAGTCCTGTTGTGACCACAGATGCTGGGCATCTTCTCAAGTTCCTCTCAGAATCCCTAGAAAAAATGCCTGCTCAACTTCTGTGTCCATTTCCCACTGGGTCGATTATTCCTGACTCTACTAAGTTGTAAAACCATCATCAAATCTCATTTGCAAATATTCTCCTTTTCATGGGTGTCCATTTCACTTCCTGGGTACGGTCTTGATTTTTGTAACATTCATTGTTTTTCTTTCATATATTTCAATATCTGTGCTGGTTAGTTATTCTGTCAGCTTAACACAAACTAGGGTAATGTGGGAAGGGGAACCTCAATTAAGAAATCAGCTTCATCACATTGGCCTGTAGGCAAGTCTGTGGGGCTCTCCTTCTTGATTGCTGTTTGGTGTGGGTGATACCCCCCCAGGCAGGTGCTCCTGGTTATATAAGCAAGCAAGTTGACCGAACCATGAGGAACAAGCTAGTAAGCAGCATCCCTCCATGGTCTCTTCTTAGATCCTTCCTCTGGGTCCTGCCCTGCTTGAGTTCTTTCTATGAACTCTCTCAGAGATGGATGTGATCAGGGTGTGTGAGTCTACTTCCCAAATTGTTTTGAGCCATTGTCTTATCCCAGTGATCGAAAGCTAACTAGAGCAATGTAGGAAACTGTTACCCCAACCAATGACACAAAGATTCAAAGAACTTGTCCATTTATTTCTATGTGCATGTGTATGCTGTCATGTGTTTATGTGCACCACATGCATGAAGGTACTGCATGTGGAGACCAGAAGAGGGTATTGGATCCAGGTTCCAATTGGATCCAAGAGTTCCAGGTTGTTGTGAGCCATCAAGTGTGGGTGCTGGGAACCAAATCCAGGTCTTCTGCAAGAGTAGTAAGTGTGCATAACTCCTGAGCATCAGGAGTGTGCATCAACTCTGTGATGGTGTAGACAGCTCAAGGGTCCAAGATCTCCTCTCAGCAACTCGGCTGGTCAGACCCTCCTCCCCAGCAGCTGTTTACTGAGCCATAGTCCTGGGACTGACCCCAAGCATAGTCCTGGGACTGACCCCAAGCACCAGTTTTATTCCCTTCTCTCTCCTTCCTGGGAGAAAGATTTCAGTTTGGAGGAAATTTTGATAGAATGCACATCAATCTGCAGTAGTAGGCAGGCGACCCAAAACCAGACAGACACAGGTGAAGGGGAGGTACCAGACTCCAGGCTGCTTTCAGGGTCATGTGGGCTCAACTGAGAGGTCAGTGCTTTTTAGCAGAGGTAGCTTGTAAGTGTATTAGAAATCTCAGAGCCTTAGCTGGGTGTTTGTGTGCTCAGGACAAACTCTACTTACAGCCATTTGTATGTCTTCAGGTCTGGCTCTCCTGAACTTTATGGCAAACTCTCGTGTCTGTATTCATAACGGAATTGGTAGGTTTCTAGTGCTGGCTTGGTTTGGTTTGTTATTAGGATGCTTCTGGCCTTGAGGAATGGCTTGGGAAGTCTATAATGTTATTCTATATAATGTTATTTGTTCCTAGCTCTATTTAGAACTTTGATTCCTCTTCCTCTTCCTCCTCTTCCCCCTTCTCCTCTCCTCCTCCTCCTCTCTTCTTTCTCCTCTTCCTTCTCCTTTCCCCCTTCTCCTATTCTTTTCCTCTTCCTTCTCCTCTTCCTCCTTTTCCTCCTCCTTCTTCCTCTTCCCCCTTCTCTTTCTCCTCTTCTTCCCCCTCCTCCTCTTCCCCCTCCTCCTCTTCCCCTCCTCTTCTTCTTCCTCCTCCTCTTTCCTCTCCCCTTCTTCCTCCTCCTCCTTTCCCCTCCTCTTCTTTCCCCTCTTTCTCTTCTCCCTCCTCCTCTTCCTCTTTCTCCTACCCTTCCTCTTCCTCCTCTTTTTCTTTTTCCTCCTCCCCATTTTCATTTATGGACATGATATCTAATTCTAATTGTCAACATGACACACCTGTGAAGAGGAAACCTCAGTTGGTCAACTTCCATCACCATCAATGGATTGACATGAGAGCATGTCTGAGGGTAAGCTCTTGATTGCTAATTGATGTAGAAGAACCCAGCCCACGATAGTCAGTACTGTCCTTGGACAGGCTTGTGTGGGCTATATAAGGAAGGTAGCAGGACTTGAGGTGTATTTGCAGCTATTGGTGAGATATTTAAATGATTCTTGATCCACATTTGGTGTGCACTATCCATTATTGCCTGTGCTTAACTCTAGATGTTGCAGGGTATTTGATCATACAGCAAATCCTAAGGTTGTGTGATTTACTGAAAAAGACCGGTTTCTAGTTTTAGTGTAACTCAGCCCTTAGCACATACCTTTAATCCCAAAAGAAGGTAAAGTTAGTTTGTAGAAGGAAGCACCCATGTTTGAAAGGGATGTCTAATTGAGTGGCAGACAAAGTGATAAACCAGAGAAAGATTTGACAGAACAAGATGCACCCAACTCTCACAAGGAGACTGGGGGGAAACTACATGAAGAGCAGTGGGGGGGGGGAAGAGCAGTTTTACCTGGACAATTATAGAGAGACAGATTGCAGAGAGAGAAAAAGTTATACACAGGTGAAGACAGAATGAACCAGAGAATGAGAAAGATCCAGAAGATTAGAACAGATTGCCAGAGTTCATTTGAGACCAAGCAGAGCAAAAAGTCAGAGACCAAGAGAGGTCAGATTGAATCACTCATCTTGTAGAGGAGTTTGAGCTAGAATAGTGGAGCTGAACCAGCCAGCCAGAGTTCAGAAAGAACTAGAAGGTGTGAGCTTATTCAGCATTAAGTCTCAGAAGCTGAAAACATTCTGGGCCTAGATAAGATTGTATGAAGGCTAGAAGCTTCTGGGCCTAGGCCTAAGTTAGCAGACAGAAGCAGTAAGCCCCTGAGATGACTATTTTAAAAGGTGAATAAAAGTTACTTTTCCAAACAGGGAAATTCCATGCCCCCAGAAATCTAGAATAAAAGTAACAGCCTGAATATTTGTTCAAGAGAAATGACTAACTCAAAACAGTGAGTGGGGCTGGAGAGCTGGCTCAGGGTGCTTATTGCTCTTGTGGAGGACCTGGGTAGGATTCACAGCACCACAAAAGTGATTCACAACTATCTGTAACTCCAGAGATTTCAATGCCTGGTCCTGGCTTTCTTGGTCACTAGGCACATGTAGACAGATACAGGCACATAAAATAAAATTAATGACATTAAAAGTCAGTTTTGGGGGTGTTTGCCCTTTCTTTAGAATCTCTCCAGAGCTCTATGGAACACACATTTGAAGCTGATCAGTGGAGAGGGACAATGGTTTTCATCTAGTCTGACTCCCTGATTTTATTGGTACTTAGATAAGATGCTAATAAAGAGTTTCACTCTTCTGAACTTGGGAGGCTGCATGTTTTTCCTGGTTTGGAGAGCTGCAACAGTGGCTCCTCCTTATTCCCACACAGCTCAGTACTGGGTTTGGCTCATGTGGAGTGTAGGGTAAACAGCTGACTTATTTTGTATCCATGTAGTTGAATAGCTTCTCCCATTGCCTGCCCAGCAGTGGACACATCAACCAGCAGGGATGATTCCTGCAAACAATGGGGACTCTGCCTGAATTGCAGTCTATGCCTTTGTCGTGAAGAACTGTCAGTTCTATGTGGAAATTTCTTAGGCTCTGTAGTCAGGAAATGTGATTTTAAGAATTGTTGACTTTCTCTGTAATATCTCAATTAATATGGATTTAGTACACTTTCCTAGATCTCTGAACTATACATTTATATCCATAATCAATTTAACAATGAGGTGGAAACCTTTATAAGGCCCCCAAATATATTCTAAATAAGAGACCTAAATTCAGCAATAAAGGAAAACTATTCCTTTTTTTAAAAAATAGTTGACTATGTTAGAATTCTCTAGTAATTCTGAAACTATTCACTCTCTTACTTATAAATATTTGTTGAGTATAGAATCTGTTCCAGGCCTCATGTGGAATGCCAGGACTATATCAATGATTAAGGTAAGTGTGGTTATCTTCCCTCTTGGGAAGACCCTAAGACCAGAAGGACAGAGAAAGAGGTCACCAGGTTGCCTCCCTCAGCCATTCTGCATAAGCAGACGAACATACCAAACTCAGAGGGTTTGCCTCAGGTAGAGTACAAACTGAAAGAAATACAGCTAAGATGCAAAACCATGGAGAAAGGGTTGTCGAGGGCAGCAGATGAGAGCATGGGAGTCGTTTCCTAAGCAAGACTGTCCCTGAGCTGAGTAGTGTCACTGAATAGTGAGCATGTACACTATTCATAGGGAAAAGCATTCTAGGGATGGGCACACTCCAGAGCGAGCAGAATGTGCTCCGAACATTCCAGAGCATCCTCAGTTCAAATTCAAGAAGGGATGATAGCCAACGGGAAACTTCTGGGTATGTTTAGCTTGTAAGAGAAGATGGCCGATGGGAATACTGAGCATGCTCAGTGTGGCTCATAAAGATGGCTGTTAGCAAGACTTGTATTCACTTAGATTCTTTCCCAAAAAAAGTTTTAGCAACTGCCAAAGGAAAAGTAGATACATATATAAGGCTCTTCCCTCTCCCCCATCTCCTCCTGTACCCTCCCCTCTCCCCTATCTCTGGGCTCACCTAGCTGCGTGCACACTCAAGCCACACTGGTGGACAGACTGCTGTAGCAGGATCTGCCTATCTTTGCCTCATCAGTGCTGCAATTGCAGGTGTACATGGTCCTGCCTGGCTTTTCTGTGAGTTCTGGAAATCCAAACTCAGGTCCTCACACTTTAACACAGCAAACACTTTACCCAGAGAGCAATCTCCCCAGTTTCTATTCAAACTTTTTTCTGGAAATGATTTTGAGTGGGAAAGAGAACAATTACATCACTGGGTGATTGAAATCACGGAGAAGGCTGCGGGAAGGTTGAGTGTAGCCTACGTCACCGGGAGGGATAGGAGGGATTCGGGCTGAGCCGAGCCAAGACTTGTTGGTACTCAGTTCCTTTGATGGACTCTCTGGATATTGGATCTACAGCTAACGTCAGCAGAATGAGAAGTAATCAAATGCCATAGTCTTAATACTCCAGCGATCTGAAGGGGTGTGGGACATTCCTCTCTGTGTCCTGTGCCTCTGATGTATTTCTGTCCTGTAAGCCCACCCCCTCCTCCAGGCTCAAGAGTGAGAATTCTCACCTCAGAGGATGCTGAGTTCTGCGGACCCAGACTGTGCACTCCGAACTAACAGGAAGCACGGAAGGGATTTTAGAGTAATCAATGAAGCATTGAAAGTTGGAGGTATGGCCATGGACGTGCCCATGGGCATGACTGTGGGCGTGGCATGGGTTCAATCATTTCACATGCACTTCACTAAGTGTCACCAATAGTGTCTCCTCTTCTTATATATCTACCTAGACATTTCTATACAAATAGTCCCACACTCCTCGAAAACAGATTCGAACCATCAATCATTCTTTCCATTTTTGTCGAATCGTTGGAGTCATTGTTTTCAATTTTAACTGATTAGTTTTAATGACTGATTTTACAGTCCCATTAAACAATAAGGTTTTTAGTGTGAAAGAAAAGCCTTCAACGACCCATCATTTAAACAAATAGCATTTGTGTGAAATCAACTCCAACAGCATCCAATGTAAAATATGTGGACATAACAATTAGAGGCCATCTGTTAGGCTGGCATCTTGCTGTAAAGGAATGAAATTTCAATTAAGCTTTAATATGGAGTAGTGTAAGTGACAGACCCCATATGAAAGCCCACAGCCAGTGAACTGTGAAGTAGAGGGTGGGTTGTTGCACGGTTAATGACTTGGATAGAGTTCCCCGATGGCATGCTTCATGAATGACATGCCTGTCCTCCTGTACTTGGGCATGAGTTCTGTTTGTGAGAATGGAGGTTGGAAATGATACCCAGATGGAAGATAAATTGGAATGATTGTGTGGCACAGTCCAGAGTCACGTGGTTAATGTGTGATTTGCCACTTTAGCTGGAGACAGAATTAAATCATACACGAGATAAAAGAGTGGCTTGGGCTTGGCTCATGAGTGTGAAGACATGAGTCTGCTTCCCCAGATGCATGTAAAAGGCTGGGTGCCACCTTGATTATCTGTACTCTGAATAGTGGTAAGATGGAAGATGGGTGTGGGCAGGTCCTTGGAAGCTCATGGGCTAGCTAGCCTGGCCAACAGGGCATAGCTCCAGGCCTATAAGAGATCTTGTCTTGAAACAAACAAAAAGGTAGAACTAATCTCTGACCTTTATGTGGGTTCTTGTGGGTATGCACATATGCAACACACACACACACACACACACACACACACACACCACACATGCACATATGCAAGCACATATATACATGCACAAACATACACATAATGCACTCACACACATGCATGCACCTGCATGCACACACACACAACACACGCCCACACATACACACATGCAAGCATATACACAAATGCTCACATGTACACACACCCACTCACACACACAATCACAAAGACACATGCAGACACAGGCATACACATGCACTCACACACATGCATGCACACATGTTCACGTATACACATACATACACATGCTCACATATACACATACATACACTCATGTACATGCACGCACACATACACATACGTGCACATGAAGACACATACATACACTCACACACACATACACTCACACACATGCATGCATGCACATGCATACACATACATACACTCATGCACATGCACACACAAATAAACGCCACAGAAGAAAAGGCTTGGAAATAGAACAATGAAAATCATACTTCAGCATTGTCTAAGAGCTGTTTGATTGGCTGGAAGCTGCAGGCCTTGGGACATGGGCCAATCCCCAATTCTGAGGTCTGATGTCATGGATGTCATGGTCCAGCAATGGTTCAGCTGTGGCTTTGAGAGAGTATCTAATGTCACTAAGTCCCAGGACAAGAGCCTGTACTACTAGTGGAAGAACATATGGGCATACAGTTCCATCAGCAACTGTGTCTCAGAAGCCACTGGCCTGTCACTGTCAAATCTATTGTTGCTGCCCCAGGAAAAAAGAGACAACACCTAAATTCTAACCCCTCAAGCAGTAATCTGGGAGATGTCAAAATGAGGCTTCTCTTCCCCATAAAACACGCTAAAGACCACCTCAAGCTGCACCTCTTTCATGCAGTTATGCAAAAAAATAAACCACGTCATTAAATAGAGATCTCATACATCATAAAGGGGCCTGCCTGTCTTAGTTAGGGTGGAGAGACACCATGACCAAGGCAACTTTTACAAAGGACATTAACTAGGACTGGCTTACAGGTTTAGAGGTCCAGTCCATTATCATCAAGCGAGGAAGGGCTGGCAGCTTGCAGGCAGACATGGTGCTGGAAGAGCCTAGTGTTAGCAATCAGGCACAACCATGGATAGCCAAAAGGGACTCCACTACAATGTTGAAAATCAGGCATCTTCACGGCCAGCTCCCAAGAAACCTAGCAACAAGGCACTAGCTGCCCAGCGGCGACACATTGTCACCCCTCCCGCCCACCTTGCAAGTCCTCTTGTGTTGACACTCATTTCTGGTTTGCAGTCACACTGTGTGGCTGCTCTATGTGGCATGCCTAATGTGTCTGACTAGGAATTCTTTATCTCGGCTGCTGTTGATTCTGTGTATCTGAGTGTGAATCCGTTTCCTGGAAATGCTGGAGTCCCAGGACAACGGGAAAAGGAAAGAGTGAGAAGGCACTGTGAGCTAGTGTTCACTTTTCCTGTCATAATGTCAAATTTTGCTAAGATGGCTCCTTTCCCCTCCTCTCCTCCTTCCTCCTTTCTTCTGCCCTCTCTTCCTTCTTTGCTGTTCCCTTTCTTCCCTTCCCCCTTCCTCCTCCTTTCTTTCCTCTCAGCTCCCCACTTCCCGTCTTCCACTCATCCATCTTCCCATCCATCTTTCTTGCCATTTGCTCACACACACCCCCTTTTTCAGGCCCTTCCTCCCTTCCTTTTGCAAACAGCTCTAAAATATTTGGTGGCAAAAGGCAGCCCCCTGCAGTAGTCCAGTGCTCAGCAATCCATGGTCTCAGAGAAGGAAGGATGACTGGGTCTTTCCATATGCCCATCTAGGAATTTTCCTTGAAGCCGTTTTTGAAGGGAGATGTTTAAAAACCACACATACACACACACACACACACACACACACACACACACACGCACGTGCACACATGCATATTCACACACACATGCATGCACATGAGAGTTGTTACACATTATTAAAGAATAATATGATCCAACAGACAGCTGTGAGTGGAGCTTCCAAAGCTTCATCTCAACATGTGACTGGCTGTGGTTAGGAGCAGAATGACTCAACAATTAATCATTTTAGCAGCGTACCGAATACACAAGTTCAGTCTCGAATGTGGGGCACACACACAGATTGTTTGGTTCATACAGAAAAATTGAACAATTGTACCCTAACTACAATAGGAATTACTGAACAATCCTAAAGGATTGTAATTTTCTAATTTTCTGCTTTTGTTCTGTTGGGAAGGATTTGAGGATGTTTGCCAATAGTGTGGGGAATCATTCATGGCGGTGCTGGGGAAGGTGATTACATACAGTCTGAATGCTGCAGCTGTAGCAGGAAGGGTCAGCAGGCTCCCTAACGCCTGGACTCAGCCACACCTGCAAATCCTACGTCCTAAGGACTTAGCAAGGCTGGTTCCAAACTCCACTTCAGGCTCCATCTCTGTTGGGGGCATTTGCAGCTCTGAGTGCACAGAGACCACCATATGCCAGTCAGATAGCCCTCTTGGGAGATGGGAAAGGAGCCTGGATGTTTGCCCCAATCTCTCCACGCAATTCAGAAAGAGTTGAGGGGGGGGGGCAGAGCAATGGCACAGCCCATTCAGAACACTTGCTGCTCTTGCAGAAGACCCCAGTTCCCAACATCCACATGGCGACTCATGACTGTAACTTTAGAAAATTTGCCACCCTCTTCTGGACTCCTTGGGCACCTCACTCACATGGTACACATGCATACAGGTAGGCAGAACCCTTAAGTGCATGAAATAAAAATAAGCAAGTGTTTCTTCAAAAGAAAGAGTTGGGAAACTCTGTGCAGGGAGATATTGAGTAGCAGTTGGTGTCCTGTGGGATCTCAGTAACCAATGCTGCCAGAGGTCAGGGTCCAGAAATGATGGCTGCCAGTGAGAGTGGCCCAGCAGGCTGCAGACCAAGAACCACCCAGAACACCTCACGTCACAGTGGGTGGTAGCTTACCAGGGATTTTTGGTCTTGCTAGTTCTGAAGAACTGCAATAGATCAACAATAGGATCATCTTCAAAGACCATACTTCTTTGTAGAGGTGGCTATAGGCAGACCAGCCTGTTCTTCTTGTGTGGGAGGGGGCGGGGGTGGTAATTAGAAATTGTGGAGACTGCCCAGTAAGGTGCTTCAGACAACAAATGTGATTGGCTGGCTTCCAAAATAGATGCTTGATGTATTGCAGGGTCTCTAAGCACACACAGAGAAGGCAAGAGAGCTGCTGACAGGAGGAACCTGTCACAGGATTTTCCTGTCCAATTACATTAGTGCAGAGGAGGCTGTGATGGGAGGCAGAACTAAGAATTGCAGAAACAGAGAATGTCTGAGGGGAGGAGGAGAAGGAAGATGGCTGTGGACTTGAACACCCATGGTGTTTACCAGCCACAAGTAGTTGTGGTATCGTAAGGTTAGATTAATTGGGATAAAACTTTTATCATTATCAATTGGCTCTGAAATTATTGTATTGGCATCTTGTAAATTGTGATATTATAGATACATAAATCTGATTGGTTAATTAAACTTTAAGAGTCTTGATTTTACCGGGTTACTGGGTATTGTGATATGCAACCGCAAGGTTATCGGTTCCATTTATTTACTGGAATGTGGGATCACGGACTACATGGGTTTATGGCTGAGGAAGAACTAGCGGTGCCAGCGACAAGTGAAGGAGAGCTGGGACCACAGAGATCAGGTGCAGTGTGTGTGTGTGGGAGGCAGGGGTACTAGTTGGAGAGAGCTGCCCGTGGTGGCAGGAGTTGCGGGGGGTGGGGGGAGGGGGGCATGATCCGGTGGTGACAGGAGCACAGGAACATGGTCCACTCCTAGGACAGGTGGTGGGTTCATTTTTTTTTTCTTTTAACTATTTCCCCGAAACAGGAACCTATGATGGGCAAAAGTGGCTTTGGGATTCATATAGTGCCTCAGCAACTCAGGTATTCCTTCTCCCCTACACATGAGCCCATAAAGGCCACTCTCATTCAAACCACAAAATTTACAAACTGAGTTATTCCCCAGCCCCTACTTGACTTTATAACTGAAGTATCAAAAGTATAAATTCTGGCAGCTCAGAAACCTCCCTGTCAGCTTATTATGTGTCCATGACTGTCTACTCTGGGTTCACAGCTTCGTGTAGGTCCAACACTGTTTGTGCTGGGTTCATGGCTTAGTGTGTGAGAACTCTCAGCTTCTCCTGTGCCATGCATGCCTGGATGCTGCCATGCTCCCATCTTAATGATAATGGACTGAACTTCGAATGTATAAACCAGTCCCAATTAAATGTCTCTTTAAGAGTTGTGTTGGTTATGGTGTCTGTTCACAGCAGTAAAACCCTTACTAAGAGTATGCCCATCACTGTCTACACTGATTTCATGGCTTAGCATGTGTTCATGAATGTCTACACAGGTTTCACAGTTTAGTGTGTGTCCATCACTGTCTAAACTGGGCTCACGGGCTACTCTATTGCTGAGTTGTCTGCTGTCCAAGCTTATTCACTTTTCCCTCTGCTGAGAGGTTAGTCAGGAGATGTTCCATCCCTTGGTCACCCACAGTGCCTTAAAACCACAGGAAGGAGTCCAGAGGGTCAAGCTGCTTTATAGGTTAAACAGACTCTGATAAGATCTTACGTGATGGGATTCATCACATAAGTGGGACACTCAACTATCTGGCCTCTGAGGTCCACCTCTGCAGTTAGAGGAAGACTGTGAATCCAGCTGTGGTAGTTACCAGCAGATGACCTTGGGCCTGGTGCACAGGCTGTCTCCATGTTGTCAAGACATTTCACTTACCTGACCATCTTGTAAACAGCTGCTCCTAGTGTCAGACATCTGGGTACTTCTGGAAGACAAGGCTGCTGGAGTGCCCCTGTATTGGCTAGTTTTGTGTGTCAATTTGACACAGCTAGGGCCAACACTTGAGGAAAGTCTACCATGAGATTCTCTTATCTTAATTAGTGATTGATGGGGGAGGGTCAAGTCCATGGTGAGCAGTGCTCTCCCTGGGCTGGTGGTCCTGGGTTCTGTAAGAAAGCAGGCTGAGCAAGCCAGTAAGTAGCACCCCTCCCATGGCCTCTGCACCAGCTTTTGCCTCCAGGTTCCAGTTCTGCTTGAGTTCCTGTCCTGACTTCCTTCAACAATGAACGGCAACATGAAGGTGTAAGGCAAGTAAACCCTTTCCTCCCCAACTTGCTTCTTGGTCAGGGTGTTTCCTCACAGAAATAGAACCCCTGGGTAAGACAGCCACACAGCAGCACCCCCCAATCATTCTCCTTCAGGCTCATACTCTAAGGCAGCCCCATGGTGAACAGCAGAGGGGTAGCACACACCTGCAGTCCTTGCACTCAGGAGGCAGAAGCAGGAGGATCCGGAGCTCGCTACCGGATTGGACTGTGTGATGAGACCTTCTCTTGGCAACAACGACAGCTGTATTAGTTACTGTTCCTGCTGCTGTAACAAAACACCAGGACAAAGAATCACTCCAGGAGGACAGGCTCACACTTCAGAGTATACAGTCCATCATAACAGGAAGCTTCTGGTCACATGGCACCCACAGTCAAGAAGCAGAGAGAGGGGCTGGAGAGATGGCTCAGCGCTTAAAAGCACTGACTGCTCTTCCAGAAGTTCTGAGTTCAATTCCCAGCAACCACATGGTGGCTCGCAACCATCTGTCATGGGATCTGGCGCCCTCTTCTGGTATGTTTGAAGACAGCTACAGTGTACTCATTCACATAAAATAAATAAAATCTTAAATAAAAAAAGATAAAGTCACACAGACACTCTGCTCTGATATACAAACATTTGTTTTGTTTTGTTTTTAAAAAAAGAAGCAGAGAGAGATGAACGCTGGTGTTCAGCTCACTGTCTCCTGTTTATTACATCCAGGCCACAGCCAGTGGGATGGTGCAGTCCACATTTAGGGAGGGTCTTCCCATTTTTTTAAATCTAATCTAGAAACTCCATTGCAAACATCCACAGATGTTTGTTTCCATCGTGACTCTAGATCCTGCCAAGATGACAGCTAATATTAACCATCACAGCACATAGCACTCTAGAACACTGCATTCTATTCTTTCCTCATAGGTAGCCTGGGAGGAGCTGCTGCTGTCTTGTGTATTTTCATGCACAAGAGCAAGGGTGAGCATACATGCACACATACATGCACACACATGCGCACATGCACAAACATGCACACATATGCTCACATACCACACACGTGCACACATACATATATATTCACACATGTGTGCACACACACGTGCACATACACTTGTACACATATAAACACGCACATGCACACACATGTTCACATACTCATATACTCCCTCCCTGACTGTCACCATATAATTCTTTGCATTGCTTCTAGACTCTACCAGCAAGAAATTCATCACGAGATGGCTCTTGCACTCCCAAGGTTGTCAGTTAACAAAACCTCTTTATTTTTTTAATTTTCATACCTCAAGCATTTCATTGTGGTAACAGAAAACAGACCATTCCTTAGAGCCCTGCGTTCACGAGCTCTGCAGTCAGAAGTTGTACTCTTATAACAGCCTAGCCTGAGATAAGAATCCACCTACTAGGTTGGGGAAGGGGTTAAAGTCCTTTCACTAATCTTCCCTCATGATTTCTTCTTCAGAGTCACCAGGGAGGTCCTGTGGAGAGAATGGGTGAATAGAGACATCACATTGTCCTGAAGAAACAGAGGTTTGCTTTTTTTTTTTTTTTTTTTTTAAAAAATAAATCCGTTTTTCTTTTTTCCTGCCCCTGATCCTGCAATGATGACTCTGAGAATAACTATTTATTAATAAATGCCTAGGCCATAAGTTTAGCTCATACCCAGACTAACTTGTCACTTATTTACCCCATTCAAACTAGTCTATGTCTACTACATGGTTAGTTACCTGTCCTCAGCTTCATGTGTCCAAGTCCGGGTCTAATCCTCTTTATTCTATCCCGAGTTCAGCTACCTGCTGGCTTACATCGTCTCAGTGTTTCCAGGTGAATCTCCCATGCCTCTCACTATTTCCCAGAATCCTCTCTTCCTGCCAGTGTCCCACCTCCTATTTTCTGCCTCAACTCATTGGCCATAGGCTTCTTATTGACAGGTGATGCTTATAAGAGATTCTCTCTACGTTTGAAGTGGTGTTTTTTGGTTCTGTGAAGGGTCTCTTGTAGCCCAGGCTGCTATTGAAGCTGATATGTAGCCAAGGATGACCTTGAACATCCGATCCTCCTGCTCCCACCTACCCAATGGTGGGATTGTACATAGTCACCATCATACTTGGTTTAACACTACTCAGAATCAAACTCAGGGCTTCAGGTGTGCTAGGCGCTACCAATTGAGCCACACTCGTAGCCTACTACATCAAAGTCTACTACAGATGCCACACCTATCTAGGAACAGGACGAACAGTAGATGCCTGCTTGTGTTTTTATTTTGGTTTTTAATCATATTAATGCATGTGTATGTGTCTCTGTGTGTGTTTGTACATGTGAGTGTTCCTGCTAATAGAGGTCAGGAGAGGGTGTTGGATCCCCTAGAGCTGGAGTTACATTTGGTTATAAACACCCAATGTGAGTGCTGGGAACTAAACCTGGGTTCTCTGATGAAGTAACAGGTGCTCCTAACCATCTGTCTTGCCCCTCTACCCATATTTTTAATGAAATATACTTACTATTGTAACTATTTAGATATATTTACTATATATATTAAACATTATGTTACTGTTTTTATATACATACATATCTATTTTTCTAGTGCAAATGTTATTACATATTATTTGCATTATATGTGGATACCTACCATATTTTTTTTCACAGAACACCTGCCTAAATATTAAAGACATATTCCTTTAGAGGCTGTAATTATGTGCAGATTTTATTTTCTATTTTCTTTTGGGTAATTTAAAACTTTTCAGTCAAAAATAGGCTTTGTGGTCTGGAGAGATGGCTCAGAAGTTTAAGAGCACTGACTACTTTTCCAGAGGTTCTGAGTTCAATTCCCAGCAACCACATAGTGGCTCACAACTATCTGTAATGGGATAAGATGCCTTCTTGTGGTGTGCCTGAAGGCACAAATAAAAATAAATACATCAAAAAAATCAAAAACAAAAATAGGCTTTACTGATGGCAAGATGTCTAAGTGAATAAAGCCCCTACCACATACAAGTGTGAGGACTGGAGTCCAGACCCCAGCATGCCTGTCAGTGCTGAGCAGGTGTGGTTATCTCCTGTAATCCCATCAACGGGAAGGCAGAGGCAGGGTCCCCTGAAACATGTTGGCTAGTTAGACTAGTTGAACTATTAACTCCTGGGCTTAAGTAAGAGACTCTGACTTCACATACAAGGTAGAGAGAAATGAAGGAAGACACTTGATATTAACCTCTGGTCTCCACATGTATGAACGCAGGTGAACCCCCATGCATATGAATACATACACATATACACCACACATACGTACACATTCAAAAAGGGGAGATTATGTTTAGAATAATGAAAAGCTCTAAAAAGCCTTTCTGTAAAAGTTATGGTGATGTAAAGAATGGCTGGGGTTGGTTGGTCTCTCACAGACACACAGCACTGAGATCTTGTGCACAGCATCTCTGTCCCCCTGAAGAAGGCCAAGTCACACAGGATGAGGAGGAGTATACTGGAGTCAGATCAGCAGTTTCCACCTTCCACTGTGATCCTGGGGCTACAGTGGTTGGCAGGAATGCGGTGTAAGAGAGAGTTCGGGCTGGGATAGCCCAGTTAACAAAGCACTAGCCTTGTCACAGGAACCCACATAAGGCTGCTTTCTATCCTATTCCTGGTGACACTCAGGTCATCTCCTTGCAAACTGCTGCAGCCCTGCCCAGGTAGGGCTATCTGAGAGTACTTGAAGGGGCAGATTGGGTGGGGATGCCCCCACATCCTCATAAGATGGCAAGGGCATCCTTTTGCCCCTTCCATGGATACAGAAGGGATTTGAGATCTGAAGGAGCAGCCACGCCCCAGGGCTGCAGGTGTGTGCACACTTCTCCCAGGAGAGAGTCAGACTGTAGTGGGAACAGGAGGCAGTGTGAGGGCGGTATCTTAGCCTGCTCAAGGCTGCCTCGAGGACTCTGTCTGAAAGCCAGCAGCTGTCTGCAGAGGACCTAATGTGTTAAGATACCAACATCACAGTTTCAAGATGGGAGAAGATGGGAAATTGCAACTGTCGTGTGGC
>JADRCD010194989.1:0-19212 GCA_019843815.1 Montemys delectorum | reverse complement strand
ATAGGAGTCTCTCCAAAGAACTATTTCTAAACAGGTCCACATCCTCCTTTGCCCTATTAACCTTTCCTTTCCACTTCCTCTTGTGGGTGGTGGGCTAGAAAAGAGGTTAAAGCATTCATTTACACTTATTAAGAAGGTTTGGAAAAATATAAGCCTACAGGTTTGCCTTCATATGTTAATTGGTCTTTTCCCTTATAGCTTTCAATGTTCTTTCTTTGTTCTGTACATTTAGTGTTTTGATTTTTATGTGCTGTGGAGAATTTCTTTCCTTGTCCAATTTAGTCAGAGTTCTGTATGTTTCTTGTACCTTGGTAAGAACTCCCTTCTGTAGGTTAGAGAAATTTTCTTTCCTGATTTTGTTGAAAATATTTTCTGTGCCTTTAACCTATGTTTATTCTCCTTGCTTTATTCTTATTATTCTCAGATTTTGTCCTTTCATGGTGTCCCAGATTTTGTTCCTGCATTTTTTTTTTTTAGATTTAACATTTTCTTCTTTGACTGGGTTATCCACTTTCCCCCCATTTTATCTGCAATGGCTGAGATTCTCTCTTTCATTGATTGTGTTCTATGGGTGAGACTTGCCTCAGAGGCTTTTGTTTGGATTCCTAAGTTTTTCATTTCCAGTTTTATATCAGTTTGAGCTTTCTTTAGTGATTCCGTTTCTTCTGTCATGTCTTAAATTGTTCTCATCATTTGTGTTTTCATGGATGTCATTAATGGATTCATTCATCTCCTCTCTGACATCCTAAAGCATATTTATAATAGCTAACTTGAAGTCTGTGTCTTGTGCTGCAGCTATACTGCATTTCTCAGGGCCTGCTACAACAGGGTTGCTAGATTCTGCTGTTCTGGATGCATATTGTCTTGGGTGTTAATGATTGTGTTTTTGTAGCACTGTCTAGAAAGCTAGGTTTGGGATGACTGTGGTTCTAAGTGTTGACATCTGGTACTATCTCTGTTGGGTGAGTATTTCAGTTTTTTATTTTTGTTGTCCTCTTTTGAATTTTTATTTTTCATTGATTCTTTGTGTCCCTTTGGTGAAGCATCATCAAATTGGACATTCACAACATTTAGCAGAAACTGACTGGCAAAGCCGAAGGAGTCAGATGAAGTCTCCAATTGAGCTTTCTTACCATGGATAAGTTTCCATGGATGAAGTTCTGGCTTCTTTTTTTCTTCTATAGACATGGTTTCCTATTTTATTTACCTGTATATGTATGAATGTTTTGTCTGCATGCATATACATTCATTGAATGTATGCCTGGTGCCTAAAGAAGCCAGCAAATGGCATGTAGCTGGAGTAACAGATGGTTGTGAGTCACCATATGGGTGGAAGGAACCTAACCCAGTTTCTCTGCTAACAGCAAATTCTATTATCTGACATTTTCCCAGCCCTCTGCTGTAAGCACACATAAAGGATAGCAATATCTATTAGAAACAATCCACATTCTATCTGTTCTCAAAGACACACTACTTTTACTCTAAGGCTGTTTGATTATTCTCTTCCCTCTCTGTCACAGCATTAGAGGATCCAGGCCATCTCCAGATATGTACTCTCAGTTGGAGGAAAAAAAAAATGCTTCATTATGAAATGAGAGATAATGACCTCACTTCTAAAGTCAGCTTCTCGGTGAGTTCAAACCATTTGTGACAATTTACTAAAAATAATGTACATTACAACTATTCACTCATAAAAAGTATGAAGTTTTGACATTTGTCTGAACACTGACAGAACTGAAGGTTGACTATAGCCGGGTGTGGTGGCGCATGCCTTTAATCCCAGCACTTGGGAGGCAGAGGCAAGCGGATTTCTGAGTTCTGAGGTCAGCCTGGTCTACAGAATGAGTTCCAGGACAGCCAGGGCTACACAGAGAAACCCTGTCTTGAAAAAAAAAAAAGAGTAGTAAACTATAAAGACTAGTTACCATGGGAGCAGATTGCTATAAAAAAGATTTGGCTTCTAGACTAGCTTTGTTTCTCTCTCTCTCTCTCTCTCTCTCTCTCTCTCTCTCTCTCTCTCTCTCTCTCTCTCTCTCTCTTTTTAAGATTTATTTATTTATTTAATTTATGTGTATGAGTACACTGTAGCTGTACAGATGGCTGTGAGCCATCATGTGGCTGCTGGGAATTGAACTCAGCATGGCCCCGCTCTCGCTCTCTCCCGCCTCACTTGCTTGCTCCGGCATAATGTACTGTAGCTGTCTACAGACGCACCAGAAGAGGGCGTCTGATCTCATTTTAGGTGGTTGTGAGCCACCATGTGGTTGCTGGAATCCTAACTCATGACCTTCGGAAGGGCAGTCAGTGCTCTTACATGCTGAGCCATCTCGGCAGCCCTCTCTTTTCATGTGTACTCTTCCGTATGTATTGCTTCACCATATTGGGATGCAGACAGAGGTCCTGGTGGTGGTTTGAATGAGACATTCCTCGTTGTTTCTGACATTTGAATGCCAGTCCCCAGTTAGTGGTCCTTTTTGGGGAAGCGTAGGTGGCCTTGCAAGAGGAAGCATGCTCCTGGTGTAGACTCTGAGGTTTCACAAGACTCATGCCATTTCAAGTTCTCAGCTTCATGTAGGCAGTCTGAGATGTGAGTTCAGCTCAGCCACTGTTGTTCACCCTTCTGTCACACACACTTTCCTGCCATGATTATGGTGGTGGACTTTGATCCCTCTGGAACTGTAAATCTCAAGTAAACCCTTCCTTCCTGAACCTTGGTGTTTTAGCACAGCAACAGGAAAGTAACTAAGACAGCCTCCATCAGAAGCTAGTCAGCTATGTCCTCCAAAACTCTGAAAGGAGGATAGGGAGGTAGCTCTGTTAGTAAAATGCTTTCCTCCTAAAACATGATAGGCTGAGTTTAATCTCTTAAGCCCAAGTAAAAAATGCCACACATGATGATATATGCTTATGATCCTAGCACTGGAAAGTGGCAAATCTGGTGGGGTGGAGATTGGTGGCTAGTCAGTCTAACCTAATTGGTGAGCTCCAGGCCCAGTCTCAAAAGAGATTGCTAGCGTTTCTGAAGAGGTTATCTTTTCTGACCTCCACATGTGCACACGTGGACAGCCACATGGATATATGCATACACACACACACACACACACACACACACACACACACCACAGAGGTTTTTAAAAGTGACCTAAATAAACCTTCTTTACGAAGTATTCAGTCTTAGATATTTTGTTATAAAAACACAAGAGACTAAACTATTCACCATTGCTTTCTTTCTATTAATGTTCTTCTCATTATCAAATATGCTATATGAGTATTTCCTGTTTGAACAAAGAAAGTAATTTATTAGCTTGACATCTCTCCTACTCAGTGCCCTACTTGTCAGCTATACTTCAAAAGATTGATATAGGGTCTATATTGATGTTTCCAATTTATCTTCTCTGATTCTCTCCTGAACCCATTTCAGTCAAGTATTCATTTATGAGAAGAGCTTTGGTCAATGCCTCCCATGTTTCCTCTTCACCTGTTATGTAACTCATCCTCATCATCTGACAGTTCATCACTGTTATTTGAGAAAGAACTTTCCCCATAGACTCACATATGTGAACACTTGGTCTCCAGTTGGTATAGCTGTTTAGAAAGGTTATCTGAGCATTGGGGGTAGGGAGCCTTGCTAGAGGACATGTCACTGGAAATAGTCTTTGAAAGTCTTCTCTGTGTGTGTGTGTATCTCTGTCTGTCTCTCTCCTCCTCCTCCTCCTCTTTCTTCTTCTTCATTTTCTTCTTCCTCTTCTTCCCTCTCTCCCTCCCTCCCTTCCTCCTTCCCTAACACCTTCCTGTGTGTGATTGAAAATGTGATTAACCATCTTCCTGCCATCCTAAGCCCCTTGATGGTTGCCATGTCTTCCTGTCTATATCTGACTCCATCCCTCTGGGATCATAAGCCAAAATGAATCCTTTGTAGTGGTTAAATAGGTTTGGCCCCATAGACCCATATGTTTGAATGCTTGGTCTAATTATTAGTTTAGTTATTACTAAATCAACCTAATGGTATAAAATTAAGTATATAAACTAAAGATTTTAGTTGTGGTGACTTCAGAGAACAAAAAAACCTCCGAGTGATTTTAACATAGACTAACAAGTCAAAGTGACCTATTAGAAGGTGTGGCCTTGTTGGAATAGGTGTGGCTTGGGATTTGAGGCCTATGCTCAAGCTCTATCCAGTACAGAAGAGACCCTTTTGCTGGCTGCACAAGCCAGTCTCCTGCTGCTGCCTATGGATCAAGATGGAGAATTCTTGGCTCTTCCAGCACATTGTCTGCCTGGATGCTGCCATGCTTCATATCATGATGATAATGGGCTGGATCTCTGGACCTGTAAGCCAGCCCCAATTAAATGTTTACTTTTATAAGAATTACCTTGGTCATGGTGTGTCTTCACAGCTATGGAAACCATAACTGAGACACCCCAACTTTCTCCTTTAAATTGATTTTGCGAAGATATTTTATCACAGTAACTGAAAAGTAACTAATACAGAGGAATACATCCTTTATCCCAATCTCTGTGCATGTGGTACTCAGAGAGGACCTTCTGAGCATTCTGGTTTAAATAACCCAGCTGGCTTCTGCTCAACACTATTTACCCTTCCCCACCTGCAGTACCTGATATTGATTTATGTAACTTTATTTTAGTGATCATACCAGGATGTTTTCAAGTATGTATTACATGCATGTTGTGGCATACACGTACCCCACACAAATAACAACAACAAAAAATTGAAATAGAGGAGGATGATTCAAGCTTATCCAAAGCACTCCTAAATTAAAAAATGAAGGGAAGTGATCAAAGAATTGGAAGGTGGAGCCACAGAGATGAGTGTAACTATGAGTGTCCAAGAGCTGAGCAAAAAACCTAGGTCCCTGCTCAGAGCTCAAAGAATTGTTTTAAATGTAAATGTACAAGAAATGAGTTTAACAAAGTAATTTAATTCCCTACATCAAAACATACAACTTAAGAGAATTGTTATTGAGTTTGGGACTTTTGTGGTAGTGTTTTAGAATCTTTAGAATAATATACCCATTAAATACAAATTACGGTTTGAGTATTGCTAAATGCTGCTAATAACCTCAGGATCCCATTCTCTTTGTATTGTTAGAGTAGTAGTATGTTTTCCATCAATAGCGATTCTGTTTTCATCCCCCGTTGCTTGGGATCACTTGCGGTTGTGCTTCATTGAGAGCATCTCCAGGCAACCAAGAGCTACCCTAAAGTGTGTTCCCCGCTGCCAGGAGGCAGCTCAAGCCCGTGTTACACAGCTGGCTGAGGCTAAGAATACTGCAGGCCTCTTGGCCTCTGTTTGGGACAACTCTGAAGGGTTGTTTCTACTTCATAATGTTCCCACATGACTACTGAGGCCCCAGACTGACCCCTCCCCCATGACTCAGCTTTCCTAACAAGGCAACCACTTCCCTCAAAGAGGTGGAAGTCTGCAGACGACTTGTGCATTCAACTTTCTACTCAGAGTATTTATTTACCTATGGAGAAATTACGCCCCAAACAATGTCCTACCAGATGGGGCACTGTCCTCCACTGCATTTGTGACATTTGCAAAATAATTCTAGAGTGTATGTCTTGTGAAAAAAAAAAAAAAAACAAAAAAACCAGGCCATTTGTTCTGAAGAATTTTCCATGTTCTAGATTTGACTGATCCAGCCCTGTGTGCATTTCTTACCTGATATTTTCTGTTATCTGGTAGGAGAGTAACTTCATTAGAGCCATCTCAACCCATTAAGCCTGATACTCTGACATCCTCTTTTACTCTTTTTACCTTGTAAAATTTACATATTGATTTCTAATGTTAAGAGAGAGAAAAAAAATCAAAGCTCCTAATATCTCAGGTCATTACTTATGATTGTATGGGCATTCCCTCTGACCCACCACTATCGGAGAGGTTTCTGTAATCAAAAGGCAGTGCCGGTACCTTTGTTCCTGCCTTAAATACTGTTTCCCTTCCTCTCCGAGCAGATTTGGATCATCTCCTCATCCGGAAAGGAAACCAAGGGCCATCTCCAGACCGTTTGCATGCAGAATTCCACTAATTTTAAAAACCATACTGGCTTTTTTCTGTTAAGCGGTTTGATTGTGGATTACATTCTTTCCCTGGCAGCTGGTGAGTTGTAAATCAATTAATCAACATGCATTTATCCAGCACCTGCTGTGTGATCAGTGTCATACTCAGAAATTCATGCTGATTAAATTCTCTGTAAAACAATTAGGAAATACTATCTTGTCTCCACTCCTCCTCACCCCCAATTCACAGGAATGCATTCCAAAATCAAAGTAACACTCCATTTTTGTATCATTTTGAATTAGCTACACTATGGTCTGTTCTGTGGAGTATCGGTAACACCCTAGACACTTATGATTTTTCTAAGGTAAAAGCAGTTTTACATAATGTAGATACTTCTGCATAATTACGTTTTCTATGAGTTTCCTTAGAAGGAAACCTGTTTGCTCTGATTTTTCCTTCAGTTGTCTATTTAATGTACTTACAAACAACAGCAAACACCTGAAGCTGGCTATTACTCTCTCATAGATTACAAATAGGAAGGAGGAGCCACGGTTGCTCTGAGGACCCGACAGCAGCCTTGAACTCAGTTGCTTTGCCCCATCCTTGAGACAGGAGGCATGTGCCACCACACCCAGATTAATCTTTTTTTTTTTTTCTACATGTTGAAATGATAATATTTTAGACATGCTGTCTAAACAAATGGATTTATTTTGGTTAATCTTGTTGCTTTTGAAGAGTGATAGCTGCTATTACAATTATTCTTAAGGTTCATATGTAGCACAGGCTACATTTCTCTGGAATGGTATTGCTTTTATAACTACTGAGCATTTGCTCCTAAGGCGAGGAACAGTTCTGAAAAATGAATGAATGTCCTGATAAAACTTCCTCAGAGGAGTCACCCATACAGCACAGGAAAAAAAAAAAAAAAAAAAAAGGTTTCCATTGTTAGTGTTCCTTCCTGGCTCTGCTCAGCAGGCTAGCTGGCAATAGCCAGGTAGGCCTGGCTTACTATCAAAGGGGCTGCTTGCTCCCTCCACCTCTCTTACTCTCCCTGACTCCCTAGCCCCTTTTTCCCTCTCTCCCCTTCTCCCTCCCCATTCTCTCTCCACGTGTTCCTGACTGGTCTCTCCTCTTCTCTTTCTCTCTCTCCCCTCCTCCTCCTCCTCCTCTTCTTTTTCTTCTGTCTCTGTCTCTATCTGTCTTTCTCTGCCTCCACTCCTTTCTCATCCCTTCTCAACTCCCCTTCCCATGCCCTAAATAAACTGGTCCTATAGCTGGCACACAGGGAAGGGATGCCTCTGCATGGGTCCTCCAAAGCACCCCTCCCACTGCATCATGCCAGGCTCTATGAAACATATCCTGGCACTTCTTTTTTTTTTAATTTATAAAACACAACACCCAGTACAATACAATGCTAGCAGTTTATGTGGGACTCCTTTTTCAACCTTTTTTTGACTGCTGTATTGCATCTCTTGTTTCCATTAAGGACTATTGGAAGCTATAATCCCAGACTTTAATGTTTAATTTTATAAATATCCAACCAATATTTAATAGCAAAGCCCTTGTCCTTGTGAAGCTGAAGCTCTTATGGCAGGACAGAGATAATGAACATATGAACAAAGGCAGCACAGTCTGGTATTGACAGATGTGGGGGTGGGTTTTAAGAATAAAGAATATGAGGGGATGTAATGGGCGCTTTTCCAGGTGATGAGAGAAGGCTTGGTCAAGTGACCTTGAAGTGGTTGGAATGAAGGGACAGGATGAGTCATGTGATCCAAGAGATGCAGTTCTTCCGGCAGATGAAATTATTTCTTCATGTTTCTGGGAATTCACAAGGAGACATCCCTGGTGAAGCACAGAGAGAACAGGCAGAATAGTAGAAAACAGATCAGAGAACCAGAGGAAGATCACTTGGGCATTCAAGACTGGGTGACTATGAGTTGAAGCTATGGAGCAGTGGAAAAATACACAGAAGAAATAGGTCTTCCTTTTGGGATGCTGTTGCTCTGGCCTGTTGCTCTTTGCCTTGGGAGCCTACATCTGTATCCTCTTCCTGTCCTAGAGGCATACCCGCCTCAGGAATTGGGTGGCAGAAGGTAGAGCTGCCTCACACTCCAGGCCCCTTTTCTCTCATATGTAAGGACATTCTCACAAATAAACAAACAAGTAGGTCAATCTATCAATCAATAAGGCTACCCTCACAAACAAACACAAAAAAGAAGAGGGGGTTGTCACGCCCACCTTGCCAGCAAGGAAGACATGGCAACAGGATTCTTCTCGATCACACTTCATTGGGAGCCCCTACATTTGCTGAAGCAAGAAAGACCCTGAGCCCAAGCTGGGTGCTGCTTAAATAGCTGAACCAACTAAGTGCTCAAACCTGATTGGTGCTTTTACAAGAACTCAATTAGCATTCTGCTTGGGGGGGGTGGGTAAAGAGACTTGGCTTAAGGCTAGAAAGTTGTTTACCACAAGCTGGAACAGGAAATGGGTGGGATCTTAGGACGGCTCCCCACAGGGGGTATTACCACCTATATTTTTTGCTATGATTCTACAAATTATACAAGATGGCCCAATATTTTCTGTTTCTTCTTTTAATAATGTTGCTCTTTGCAGTTACATTTAGAAAAAAAAACTTTATTTCTTGCTCTATCTTATAAAAAACTAAAGTGTGACAAAATAATAAAAATGTTATGAAAAAAGTAGTTGAAAACTTAAAGCTAGAACCATCATTTCCCTTCTTAATGGAAATCTTTAAAACAAATTTTGAGTTTTATTTATTTCTTTATTTTATGTATGTGGGTGATTTGTCTGCAAATACATCCGTGTATCCCTTGAAACTGGAGTTACAGACATTTGTTAAGCTTTTATGTGGGTGCTAGGAATCATATCGGGGTCCCATGGAAAAACAACCACCACTCTTAACTGCTGAGCCATTTCTCTAGCCCCAGTTAATTGGAATCTTAAAATATGTGAAGTGTGTGCATGTATTATTGTGTGCTGTGCATCATCTATGCACATGAGTGTGTGAACTCATATAGAGGAGAGAACAAATTATCTAGTGTTTTCTATATTGATGTCTAACTTTTTGTTTTGAAGCTGCAGCTCTCACTGAACTGGAGCTTACTGTTTCAGCTGGCCAGAAAGCAATCTGGGTCCATCTGCCTTGATTCTCAGGCACTAGGGTTTCAAGCACGAATGATCAGACCTAACTCTTTACATAAGTGCTAGAGATATGCACACAGGTCTTCATGACTGCAGGGCCAGTGAGTCATCACCTTGACCCCCAAATGCTAAAACAACTGAATTATAGAATTTAATTATTTCTTAAGACAGTTAATTTTATTTTGCTCATGATAGAAATTTTTGAAACGTTTCTGAATTCTTTAAAAATTTCTCTAGTACAATTCATTCTACTATTTTAACACTTAAAGAAACCAATATCCATGAAACAATAACATCATGAATATAGATACACAAATTCCTAGAGCTTACTTTATTATATATATATATATGTATATATATACATATATATATACACACACATACACACACATATATATAAAGCTACACACAATCAGTACCACTTTTTAATATATTTCTACTGATTTTTGAATTTCATACATGAGTAAAATGTATTATAGTCATGCTTACACTCTTACAGCTCCTCTATCTCCTCTCAGATCTACCCAACTTATCTCCTCTTTTTCCAGTCCACTGGTTCTGATTTGTGCTGCCCATATACTCATGAGTGTAGCACCAGCCCATGGAGTGTACTTAAATTAACAAGAGCCAAACACGCCCAGGATCAGAGGTGAGGAGGACATAACATCTGTCCCAACACCAGGAGTAACCGGGACCAGCAGGACCAGGCACAGAGGAACTCTGCCATCCCAGTGGCTCAGGTTTCTTCTGGTCTGTCTGGATTGGTGCTCTGAGCAGACTTTGGGCACAAGCTCTGCAGCCAGTCCCACAACACCCAGAGAAAGTTCCACTCCCAGATGCTCTCACATGCCCAGGGTCACAGGATCCCAGAATCACAGGATCACAGAGACAGCTTGACTCTGAGGAGTTCTGACACAACCAGGATCACAGGAAGGACAGGCTCCAGTCAGATTTAGCAAGGGCAGGTAGCACTAGAGATAACCAGATGGCAGGAGGCAAGCATAAGAATATAAGCAACATAAACCAAGGTTCCTTGTCATCATCAGAACCCAATTCTCCCACCATTGCAAGTCCTGGACACACCATCACACAGGAAAAGCAAGATTCAGATCTAAAATCACTTCTCATGATGATGATACAGGACTTTAAGAAGGACATAAATAGTCAGGCAGTGGTGGCACACGCCTTTAATCCCAGTACTTGGGAGGCAGAAGCAGGCAGATTTCTGAGTTCGAGGCCAGCCTGGTCTACAGAATGAGTGCTAGGACAGCCAGGGCTATACAGAGAAACCCTGTCTCGAAAAAAACAAAACAGGACATAAATAACACCCTCAAAGAAATACAGAACACAGCTAGAAGCCCTTACAGAGGAAACACAAAAATTCCTTAAAGAACTACAGAAAGCACAATCAAACAGGTGAAGGAAATGAGCAAAACCTTCCAGAATCTAAAAATGGAAATAGAAACAATAAAGAAATCAGAAAGAGAGACAACCCTGGAGATACAAAACCTAGGAAAGAAATCAGGAGTCATAGATGCAAGCATCACCAACAGAATACAAGAGATAGAAGAGAGACTCTCAGGGGTAGAAGATACCATAGAAAACATTGACACAACAGTCAAAGAAAATGCAAAAAGCAAAAAGCTCCTAATCCAGAGCATCCAGGAAATCCAGGATGAAATGAGAAGACCAAACCTAAGGATAATAGGTATAGAAGAGAGTGAAGACTCCCAATGTAATGAGCCAGTAAATATTTTCAACAAAATTATAGAAAAAAAAACTTCCCTAACCTAAAGAAAGAGATGCTCATGAACATACAAGAAACCTACAGAACTCCAAATAAACTGGACCAGAAAAGAAATTCTCCCATCATATAATAATCAAAACACCAAATGCACTAAACAATGAAAGACTTTTAAAAGTAGTAAAGGAAAAAGGCTAAGTGACCTATAAAGGCAGGCCAATCAGAATTACACCAGACTTCTCACCAGAGACTATGAAAGCTAGAAGATCCTGAGCAGATGTCATACAGACCCTACAAGAACACAAATGCCAGCCTAGGCTACTATATCCAGCAAAACTCTCAATTACCATAGATGGAGAAAACAAGATATTCCATGACAAAACAAAATTTACACAATATCTTTCCACAAATCCAGCCCTACAAAGGATAATAGATGGAAAACATCAACATAAGGAGCAAAACTACACCCTAGAAGAAGCAAGAAAGTAATCTTTCAACAAATCCACAAAAATCTAATTCCACCTCTTACAACAAAAACAACAGGAAGTAACAATTACTTTTTCTTAATATCTTAATATGAAAATTAATATTACCAACATATCCTAATTGATTGAAATCCAAAATATGAGGAATTAGAAATTTGTTGATTGTCATCCAATGGTCTCTCATTTGGTAATTGGAGAAATAGATCCAATATTATACAATCCATATACACTTTCAGCTTGTTTGTATGTGACAGTGTCTTGCTGTGTAAAACATAATGGTGGTCTTGAGATCTTGCTTCTCCTATCTCACCCTCTCTATTAATAGTATTGTTTACTTCATTTTTTATATTATGCTATGATTTTTAGAACAGCTTACATATTTTAAAAACATTTATATACCCAAAAGAAATGTAGACAATTAAATTGGGAGGGAATTGACGTTTGTAACTCTTGTATCAAGTTACCACAGTAAGAGCCAAAATTTTAAGCTCTACTAAATACAAAACAAACAAACAAACACACTTTATATATTTATGTTCATTTAAGAAAATATTAGTAGTAATGTATTATTTTGAAATATACAGCTAATACATTTGGAGTTACTTAAAATTTATATTGAGAAAAACGTATTCAGTATTGCCATAGACAAGCATCTACATAAGACTGTTAAATTGATTGTTGTTTTATATCAAACAACTTTTATAATACTCATTTTTATTGTTATAGTATTTTATAAATTTTAAAGAATATGACAAAAAAAGATATTGTAGGAATTGAAGGAGGTCTCTGGGAAGAGTTGGGGTACAAAAGGAAAACAAGAATGTGATTTAATTCTATTTACTTAAAATATGTTTTTAAATGTTAACAAATTCAGATAAATTGAAATCATGTAACTTTTCTCATCATAATGCAATAAAACTTAAAAAAAAGAAATAAAAATAATAGGATTAGAATGAAGAAGAAAACCAGTGTAAGTACATCACTTAGAATTGGTACTAAAATACTCTTTATTACATAGCAAAGTAGAATTTGAAACTGTGAATAACCTGGAATTCACAACCTGACCAACTCGAAATTGTCCATTATCTCCATTGAAAATTGATCACTCTTCATTGAAATTCCCTCAACAAGTTGGCTGCTTATAGCTTTAACATCCAAGAACGCAAACCTATAAGGAATTACATTAAAGAACTCTTGTGATCACTACTTTGATATTTGGCAAGTGAGAGGGAGATATTTTGTGTACTTCATTTTTCCTAAATTTTTTTTATGTGTTCTTGATGTCTTTATGATATCTGGACTGACAATTTATTGTAGATGAGGCTATACATGGCTGTGAGGTTTCTCTTTGTTTTCAAAATATACTGACTGGAATAAATACTTTTTCATAAAAACAAACAAATAAACAAGAGCCACACCCTAAAAGCAAAATGACTCTTCTGTAGAGAGCTTCTCTTGCACAATGTACTGAAGCATCACCTGTCAATAAAATGCTGTTGGCCTATCAGCTTAGGCAAGAAATACAGAAATGGAGTTCCAGTACAAAGAGAGGATTTCTGGGATAGAATCAGCTTGGGAGGAGATCTGCCTCAAATGCTGAGGAGACAGACACATGAAACTGAGAAGAGGTAATCAACCACGTGGCACTCACCGAATAGAATAAGTGGGTTAATTTAATTAGGAGCAAGTTGGAGAATGAGCCCAAGCTTATGGCCTAGGCATTTATTCATATATAATTAAGTCTCGGGGTCATTATTTTGGGGAACTAGGGTGCAGTTACACTTTTCTTAGAAGCCATCAACAGTCAGAAACACCTCTACCTGGGCCTGTTTTGTGAGCGCCTCCTCTCACTGTGGGAGGCTGTGATATGGACATCTCACTTGTAGCTGAGCTCTCCACAAACATTATTCTCTGTACTTAGATGAGTTGTGAGTTTTCCCATTAACCACCACCCATTCCCCAGACAGACTTCTCTGATCGTGTCTGAGAGTTGCACTAAGTTATGGGTGCAGAAGTGTAAAGGCATTTGATACCATGTCCACTAACAAAATAGTAATAGTGGCTTAACTGCTGGGGTGTCTGAATTCTCCAGCCCTGGGTTCTTGGGCAGATTTCAGTGCCAGGCATGAAGATTCCACTATGGAGTAGGTCTTAAACCCAATCACAAAGTGAATGGTTACTCTTGTAACACCAGTCCCACTATTGCACCAAGGTCCATATATTGTCACTTTTAAAGCTTGCATCAATTGTCATTTTCCAATGACTGTGTTAACTTACTGAGACCTTAACAAATAGCAGTTTGGGTAGCTTGAACAATAGAAATTTATCTTCATAGCTTTGGGTATTAGAATATTACAGTGGCTCAGGCTTGGTTTCTTCTGTGCACATTCCTGAGTTGTGTATCTACATTTTTTTCTTTCTTCAAGGTTACCAGTCATTCTGATTAGGACTAGTGACCTGACTTTAGTCAGATCACCTCTTTCAAGGAACTGTCTCCAAATGCCCTTTCTGAAGTACTACAACTAGGGTTTTAACAAATTGGGGGTGCAAGCTCAACCCATAATACTGTGACTTAGCATAGAGATGTATAGATGAATAAGATGATGTTACTAAAGAAGTAACAATGTAAGTTTAACATGAACGTGCTGGTTAGTTTTTTTGTCAACTTGACAAAGCCAAGGTCTTCTGGGATGAGAGAACTCCAAGTGAGAAAATTCCTCCATGAATTTGGCCATAGGCAAGTCTGTGAGACATCCCTTGGTTAATTATTAACCTGGGACCAGTCCATCATGAGTGTTGCTGCCCTGGGTAGATTGTCCTCGGGTATATGAGAATGCAGACTGAGCAAGACAGAGAGAGCAATCCAGAAAGCAGCATTTTTTTTCATGGTCTCTGTTTCAGCTACTGCTTCCAGGTTCCTGACTTGAGCTCTTGCCCTGACTTCCCCTAGTGATGGATTAGGACCTAGGAGTTATAACATAAAATAAACTCTTTCCTCCCCAAGTTGCCTTTGAGCATGGTGTTTATCACAAAATAGAAACCAAACTAGGGCAATGGAAATAATGTGGAAGTTACTGACCCTCTGTGTTCCGAAGAGAGTGTAAACCCTGCCCTGTGCAGGAGCTGAGGAAGGAGAGTCAGAGAACTTCAAGGAGATTTCATTGAAATAGGCTCAGAGATCAAATAGACAATACTTAAGTTGTACCAATAGAGTTAACTGTTTTAGAAAGTGTCTATAAGAAAGTGATTAGGAAGCAATATGTAATTTTTTTCTGATTCATAAGATGAATTGCCATCTTCTTTATTTCTCCAGAAAGCATGTTACTGGTGGAAATTCACATATATGATATGCTTCCTTTATACTTGTGGTGGTTTGAATATGCTTGGCCCAGGAAGTGGCACTACTAGGAGGTGTGGCCTTTTTGGAGTAGGTATGATCTTGTTGGAGGAAGTGAGTCACTATGGGTGTGGGCCTTAAGACCCTCATCCTAGCTGATGGAGACAGTCTTCTCCTGGTTCCCTTCAGAATAGGATGTAGAACTCTCAGGTCTGTCTCTAGCACCATGTCTGCCTGCATGCTGCCATGCTCCCACCTTGATGATAATAGACTAATAATAGACCTCTGAACCTGTAAGCCAACCCCAACTAAATGTTGTCCTTATAAGAGTTGCCTTGGTCATGTGTCTGTTTACAGCAGTGGAAACGTTGACTAAGACAATACTCTACTGCTTGGAAACACCTAGTTGCTCCTCCATGTGTTCCTTCTGCCTCTTGCTACTTTGGGATCTACAAAAGAGTGAAGCTAGGTCTTGAATCCTTTTCCCGAGATGGAGAAAGTGAGGGAAAAGTGCATGTTCAGTAATATTTTTCCATGCAATCATGTGATTGATTACAGTACCTGAGGGTAGTTATTATTTGTGGCAGGAACTGGATGGAATATATTTCTCTATTATGCTTTTGGGTTGAATAAATCTGGAGCACACATCAAACAGAATTCTTCATGACTTTTGTTTTAATGCCCCAATGCCTAAAATGTTGGTTTCAAAATGAAAAACTTGTAAATTTATTTTATAATTTAAAGTTAAACATATATCGTAGAATGTATTCTAAATATGTTAATATACTAGAAACTTATTTCTAACATAAGCTATCCATGAAAAAAATGTGAGGGTCTCATATATAAGACAACTTCCATAGAGTGGTAATAGGTTCCTTTCAAAAAGACTTTATTGTTCTATTTATGTGTATGAGTATTTTATATATACATATGTATGTACTGTGTACATTCCTGGGGTCCATGGAAGCTATAAAAGAGCACTGGATCACCTGGAATTGGAGTTCCAAATGGTCATGAGCTGCCATGTGGGTGCTGGAATCAAACCAAGGTTCTCTGTAAGAGCTGCAAATGCTTTTAACCACTGAGCATCTTTCCAGCCTTTAGCTGTCAGAGTTTCACTGAAAACAGCAAAGTAATTTTCATTGCCCTCTCCCCAGGTGCTTAGGTACCATTTACAGAGAGAGCATTTCAGTTTATTGGCAAGTGTACTTCTCCCTGGAGAAGCAAGTTGGACAAGAATCAGGTTGTGAGGTCTTTGTGGTTTCTGTGGCTCAGACATGTGTTAATAAATTATATCCATTCCTACGACCTGACATGGGAATAAACTCTGAGACCACCAATTATATTAGGAAGAACAAGATTGCTGTCCATTAAAAGTTAATGTGCCTTTTGTATTTCTTATGCTTCTTCCAACCCTCACTGCTGTTTAAATTACATCCTGTAGAGAATGCATGAAGCTGTGTTTAGTTAGAATGTGCCAAAGAACAAAATCTCCTGGAAGCATACAAGGGGCTCCTGGACCATTTTCATTCCTTTGCTAATGAATGCTTTGTCTTAAACACTAAAATACCACAGCCCTCATGACTATCATATCTTACCCGGAAGTGACTTGGGACATGATTTGTTTTTAAAATTAGCAGCCCAAATGCAATATTCTCTGTTGGATTGGATTCTGGAGTAAAAAGAAATCCTGCCATTCATTTAGTAATGGCATATAAATGTTAATTGTCTAGTTCTGACAAGTGTACCCTGGCTGAGCAAGATGTCCTTAAGGGACACTGGATAGATGCTATATAGAAACTCTGTGCTGCCATTTCCTGCAAACATAAAAAGACTGAGGACCAATAGTACTTTCAAGTGAAGATGTTGAGAAAGTTCTAAACTAGGAAGGAATTCCCTGGGTGAAGAGTATATGTATTCACGAAATGGTAATATAATCCCAAAAATGGGATTTTAAAGCATGTTGTTATAGAAACAAAACACATGTGTAAATGAAAATGATGGCTGTAACAGTAATGAGACATCTTCCAAAGCACTTTTGAAATTAAAATTCTCTGTGTTAAGTATTTGGAAGCTGCCAACAGCAACTGAGAATGTTTCTGAACATTCAAAGGATTGGCACTTGCATTCCTAATGGGATGAAGTTGGGAGACTGTCCTCTGCTGTGTTCTTTGTCCCCAAGTCTTTTCATTCTTTGATCACCTTATCCTTCTTAAAGATTAGGGGGTGATCCTAAAAATCTTTTTAACTCATACATTTAAAGTTTCAGCTTCATTGATTTTACAGAAAATACAATACTCTTAAAAATAAAGGCTACTCTGTGGTCTGTGACCTGCTTTAGAATACATTCCCACTCCTCTTTCTTTAGTAAATGTATCCCTCCCATCCAATAAAGGGCATACAATTCTGGTCCAGTCAAATGTGGTACTCTTTTCCTCTGAATATACTGTTCAAAGTGGGATGACACAAACAAGCAGGGTTCAAGGAGAAACCATGTGGTCTAAGGAAGTGAGAACCTAAGTTCACTCTCACAGTAAATAGGCACCAACAGCTGAATTTGGAAAAACTGAATTTTGTGCTCCAAAATGAAATTAATACAAAAGAGAGAAGAGAGAAGCACACTAGGGACTTGGTAAGAACCCACAAATTAGGGAACCCTGCCCCTCCCTCTCAGCTTTGTATCCCTTCTAAACTAATGAAAATTCATACCTGTGGCTAAGCACTACCCTCTGGGATGCAGCCAGAGTGTGTCAGCCTTGATGAGAGACTATAGGATGTACAAAGCTGAGGTCTGTCGCTAAGAAACAGAAACTGCAAGGGTAGGGTGAGATCTCTGATGTTGGTGACTGGTTTATAAAACCCCCAGGTATAAAAGTAGCAAAACTCCATCTGAGGTCTGAAGAGAATTGTAGCACCAGAAAACTCCAGCTTGGCAATAAGCAAGCCTCTGAATGTTCATAACTCAGGCTCAAAAACAGTTATTTTGCGAATAATGTAGTCCTGGCGTGTAATAGCCAAGGGCGATTTACTTTTCCTATGTGCAGACTTACAGCACCAAGACTGAGTCGCAAAGCCCTTATTTCACAGTTGAGGAAGAGAAGTTAGATGGCATTTGAATTGTCAGACCAAGAGAGGCCCAAACTTCAATTAAGAAGAGAAAAAGCATTCATCCCGGCATTCCTAGATGTGAACACAAAGTAGCCAATGGATGAGCCTGCATTGGAAGATGAACTGTATGAAGAGACATTGCATTAAATTCAGCAAGGGGGACTTTTGGAATTATGTATGTGGGAAAGCAAGGGTGTAGATGATGACAGTGAATTGTGGCAGGCTGTTGCTATAGTAGGCTGAGTGTAATCCCAGCACTCAAGAAGCTGAGGCAGAAGAATACTCAAGAGTTTCAAGCCCGCCCGGGCTCCAGCATGAAACTCTATCTCAAAAATACAAAATAAATAAAGCAACAGTAAAAAGTACTACTGCAGCACGCTCTGGTGTCCTGGGTCTTTCCTTTTTCTTTTTTTCTTTTTTTTTTAATTGGATATTTTATTTATTGACATTTCAAATGTTGTCCCCTTTCCCAGTTTCCCTTCCGCAACCCCCAACCCCATCCCTCTTCCCCCGCTTCTATGAAGGTGCTTCCACACACCCATCTACTCCTGCCTCACCGTCCTGGCATTCCCCTACACTGGGGCATCAAGCCTTCAGAGGACCTCTCCTCCCATTGATACCCAACAAGTCCATCCTCTGCTACGTATGCGGCTAGAGCCACATGCTCTTTGGTGGTTTAGTCCCTGGGAGCTCTGGGGGGTGGGGGGTCTGGTTGCTTGACATTGCTGTTCTTCCTATGGGGTTGCAAATCCCTTCAGCTCCTTCAGTCCTTTCCCTGACTCCTCCATTGGGGTCTTTGCGCTCAGTCCTATGGTTGGCTGTAAGCATGCGCATCTGTATTTGTCAGACTCTAGCAGAGCCTCTCAGGAGACAGCTGTATCAGGCTCCTGTCCCAAGTACTTCTTGGCATCAGCAATAGTGTCTGGGTTTGGGGTCTGTATATTGGATGGATCCCCAGATGGGGCAGTATCTAGATGGCCTTCGCTTCAGTATCTGTTCCACATTTTGTCTCTGTGTTCCTTTAAATAGGAGAAATTCTGAGTTAAAAATTTGTAGATGAGTGGGTAGCCCCTTCCCTCAACTGGGGGGGGGGGCATACCTAACCTCTGGATATGGGCTTTACAGGTTCTGCTTCCCCTTTGTTGGGTATTTCAGCTAATGTCATCCCCACTAGGATCTGGGAGCCTCTTGCTTTCCTGGCTTATAGGACTTTCTGTTGGCTACCCCTAGTTCCCCATCCCCCATTGCTACATACCTCTGTTCAATTTCCTGGCCCTCTGTCTATCATCTCTGTCTCCTCCCATACCTAATCCTGCCCCCCCTTTTCCCCTCTCCCCCTTCTCTCTTC